>OY365809.1:25133929-25203811 GCA_959347315.1 Bimastos eiseni | reverse complement strand
CAATTTTTGACTCACCCCTACCCCTAATAATATGTTATATAACAGCAGCTGTGACCCCACCCCTATATTATATAACATATATGCTACCTACCCCCTTCCTCGCCCCAGAAACAACAACAAAGCCTACGAATAGCCTACAGCATGATAATGCATGGTAGTGACGTAAATCCTATCTAAAAACACCATTTTAATTTCCCTCCTGTTTTGCACTAGAAATGAGGATTACAGTATCACACAGAATTCATTGGCTTAATATTGCACTATCAGGTATATATCGATAGGTTTGCGGTACAACTCTACCTATTGAGTAGCGTATGATACAGAGTGTAGGCCAATGCTACAACTATCATAGGGTAATTAAGCAAACATATAAACTATTTACACATACTAAAGAAAATGAAATCAAACATCTTGATAATACGAACCAAAATAATTATTTCAAGTGAATTAATTTTAATTTAAGTCACAATCATAACAAATCACACAGAATTTAATTTAAGAGCGTTTAAAGCTATGCACAGGAAATTGTTAAAATTGTAATCAGGAAATTCTTAAAAGTGGATTTATAAATAATAAATCGATTCGCCAGGTGACGGCTGATGGTGCTAGTTTTGGTTCACAGCGTATTGTGAACTTCGATTAAACAAAGAGCGTCAGTGGTACATGGAATTTCCAATTGACAGGCAAACAGGCAAAATAGCACAAGCTGAAAAAGTTTGTTATGTAACAAAACCTTCAACCTACCCTCCACCCTACACAATATAACACTAACAAACTAGGAACCCACCCACCCTTGAGCGTTATATAAGAGCTAATCGGCATTTACTCTGTGAAAGGCCAAACTACCGAGTATACACTCTCCTTGGATATGTTGAAGTTGGTTAGCGTAACGGACAGAGAAAGTTATGACAGGAGAAAGTATTGGGATGGTGGCACTGCTGACGAAGTATCTGCAAAGTCGAAATAGGCAACTGGTGAAGTGCCACTGTACGTGTATCATAGGCCTACACCAGCAAAACTTGTGCGGCACAAAGATCTGGGTTTCCAGGCTATCATGACTTCGGAGATCAAAACTATCAATATCTTCAAGTCACGAAATGTCACTAGATTACCAATTAATTTGAACATAGGACTTTTGATCTCTATTCATCTGATTCAATGCATGCTGCTTTCAGAGACAAAACTTTGATTGATTTTTGCTGAAAAAGGTTGTGCACCACTGCATTAAAGGGAAGAGTGAATAAGGTAAGTTGAGTCTGCACATCCTTAGGTTGGACCCTTTAAAGGGAAGAGTGCATAAGGAAGGTTGGATCTGCCCATACTTAGGTTGGACCCTTTAAAGAGAAGAGTGCCTAAGGTAAGTTGAACCTGCCCATCCTTAGGTTGGACCCTTTAAAAAGAAGAGTGCATAAGGAAAGTTGGGTCTGCCCATCCTTAGGTTGAACCCTTTAAGGGGAAGAGCGCCTAAATTGTGGGTAAGGTGGTTTGATGGCAAATAGGCATCATAATCGTTTTGAAAATCTCTTAACTTCTAAAGCGCCACTCGAAAACCAAGCGCAGGGCATCAGCTTATTCACGAGTGCTGCGTAGAATAGGATGGGTTATCCAAAGGGTAGTCGATGGAAGGTCAAGCTATCGATTTCAAGAGAAGGCATAGGGTGGCAGAGCAGCTATGATAATTAGGTGACGATTAGGCGAGAATTGGGAGTCGGAGTCGTGGGTTTACGAGATCTTGATCAGACGACATTTCACTTTTTAGAGGAAATCCTGGGATATAATAGACTGAGGCAGATGGAGGTGGGAGTTGTAAATCTGCGGAAACCCAGGAGGAAGATCGTTACAGAGGCATGGTGGATGAGTGCGAGGCGATAGGTAGCGATAATCTACCCATCCTTGCAATATATATATATACTAGGCCTATTTATATATAAGTGGTCGATAGTCTAAGTCAGGTAAGTATTCTGCCTCTGGATCATTATGATCGTTTGATGTTTATACGAATAATACTGAAGCTCTGATAAGACGACGTTTTGTTGTGTTGCTTGCATACATGTCTATCGGCTGGAGCTCTTGGGATAACCCTTTGGACCGCAGTCTGTAACAATAGGCTACCACGTAGGTATACATGTATAGACTGTATACCAATGTGTATATGTATCGATGCGGGGGAAATCTGCGCCTGTAACTAGACATTTGCTTAGTAAGGTATTCTGAGACCTTTCAGAATTGATTAAGGACACTGATGGAACAACACTATGCGGAGGATAAACACGGCCTCATCAGGTGACTACTGATAAGAGCCAAGTGTTGGTTCCAACCAAACGGTGCATTTAAGTTTGTCGGTACCAGCGTGTACATGGCCATTCGATTAGATACTTCTAGCGGCTAACAAAACAAAATACCTCTTGGGCTAAAGGAGACGCTACTCATATCTAGGCTGATGTATGAGGTGAAAATAGACGCATTAGCGCTCAGCAAATGTGCCACCTGAACCTAGTTGATTGATTGGAGCTGGAGGTGAAACAGGATAAGACAATCGGTTATTTTTGCCAACCTTTATAACCAGTGATTCATCATGGATGTAAACTAGCAGTTGAGGAATATTTCTGTTGAAGCTCAAATACGACAACAGCGCTAACTGGATGGTAGGGCCTATGTGGAAGTCAGTGACGTAGGCAGGATTTCCCCAAGGAGGGGTTAGTGTAGGCACATTTTAGCCTTTTTTGCACTGCAACATTTTTTTGTGATATTTCAAAATATAATTACTTTTTATTAATATCTCCTAAGGCGCATATATAGTGATTTTACAACAATGGACAAAAAGATTACAAACATATACTCAAGCCTTAAATTTGATATGATTATAAAATAGCCCTGCCTATGCAAATCAGTCTCAGATTTTCTTTTCTTAACATCTTAGTAGGCTAATATTCTTCTTCTGATTATCAGTAGAAGTTCAGTTTTCTTGTCATTAGGGCCTATCTAAAACTTTATTCATTCCTTAATCATAATGAATATTGGTCTTAACCTGCATGGCTTCACAGAACGAAATCTAATCTTCGCTTCCTTAGTAGTTCATTGATTATTTCCTCGGTTGTTGGGGTTATTTCACAGTGAACATGTAGAAGAGCTAATCAATTCAGCCTAATAAAAATTTTGCTTGTCGAGTTCCTGAGATATGTTTTCAGACGGCGAAGTGTTGAGAAAGAGCGCTCACTGGTACAGATGGAAACAGGCAATGTAATGTTGCCAACTTATGCCAAGATTTGCAACAACTTTTTAACATTTGAATAAACTGTTGAATTACACAAATGCTTTGTGTCCAAGCATTTTTTGGCACACTACCCGTTTCTTTGCGTGAAAGACGACGATACCACAGCCTTAGTTCTGCCACTACGAATCCCAATGCGTTCAGAGCCATTGCTAATGATCGCTTAGCTTTGCTTAGTGCTATTCTTGCCCCAACATCTTTTAGCAAGAGATAACAATGTATAGTTAAACTTACCACAACACCTTACAGCGAGAGATAACTCTGCTTACTGATTTTATAGTTGATCCACTATATACAATGCAGCAATTTATATAATTTATCATTTATATTCAACTATTTCAAACTTCTGAACACTCAACTTGGTATAATGCGTCCAATGATTATGTCTAAGGATGAACTGACCTATATACATAAGTCTCTCTTTCTATCTCTTTATATATATATATATTAGTTAAATATATACACGCACACCCATTTTGTATCTGTAGTTTTATATATAGCACGTATAGGGCCTACGACAGATGTCTTATATCTCTGTCCTATATCCGAAAATAATTGAATGATACATTGCGCCTGTCACATTATAGGCTAAGTTCTGCTTCATTTACACCCTGCCAGAGTGACCCTGGTATACGGTATCGGGTATACATCAAATCTTTGCCACAGCTGTTGCCTCCGAGGAGTCGGCGCGTATGCTGCACTCAGTGCACTGTGAGTGACTGTGACAGAGGCACGGTCCCAAAATTATACCAACTTATTCTGTAGTTTGTTGCTAAAAAATATTTTCAACTATACCAATGGGGGGGGGGTTAATTCCCCAAACCCCCCTTGCCTACGCCACTGGTGCAAGTTAAGTTCTGTTCTTTAGCCGTCTTCGGTACGAAGGTAGGCCACGTCATGCACAATCCTTCTTCATTTCTGTTTGTTCTCTGTAGCCCTCATCATCTGTGTTGTTGAAAGGTCTGTCCATTTTCTGATATTATCCAGCCAATATGTTCTTGGTCTTCACTTTCCTCTAACACCCTCTATTGATCCTTGTATTATCTTTTTCTATATGCTTCCCTCTTCTTTCCTCAGAACATGTTCAAGATACTTCATCTTGGCTTCTCTTGGCCTACAAGGCTTACATGTTAATAGACAGAGAGTTCACATGTCCTGTGCTTCGAATCTCGTTCCCATTCCCGAAGCGTAAACCGCTAGCATTCGCCATCGTGCCACCCGACATTAATTGTATTACTCCGCATGAACTGGAAATTCTAAGCTGAACCATTTACCTTAAAATGAGCCACTGATGCACTCTAGCGAAAGAAAGGTAAAATTTATGTTAGCACTTACCAAAGAAAACTTTTGAAGCGCGATTAAACTGTTCGCCAGGATCGAGAATTAACCCCACAGCGGACACGCTTCGGTCTGGTTTAAAATGCCAAGCAATGAATCTGACCTGTTAAGCTCTCCGCTGGGTCCGAACCTGAGCTCTGTAATATAGCCAAAGCTTTTGCTTCTACTGATTCTGCGATTGACTTTCCGCGGATATTCCGTATTTTGTGCGTTAATAACCGACGATTGCCGGAGGTTGTAATCGGTACCCGACCCGAAACGGTTTTGACTTTTGACCTATAACGTGAGAGATGACTCGAACGAGCAACGAACTCGCCGGAAACTGCAAACTAAAATAATGAACTTTGTTACGTTCAATTTGCATAGTAAATCAACAACAGCCTTAACGATTTTTATTCTGCATGGAAGAAGTCTGACCTGCGCAGCACTAGAGTTTCAATCAACTAGCCTAGATAATCTAATGGTTAAAATGATCATTGACAGTTAGGACTATTTGTCATCCATCGATAGGCCTATGCACCATTGAGCTATCAAATGAAATATTACAAGCTGTGTTTTGATAATTTTATCATCATTTGACTGTTTTGAAGTGTATTTGACATCTCGATTCCAGCCAACTCGAGCCAAGGTCAAAACTGCTGTCTAAGTCTTAGACTGAAAATGAAGAGTTTCTGTGACCAGTGAGGGTGAACCAGTTTCAACTGCGCCATATCTTTAACCATCAATGTTGATTGTAGTCTCCATAATTAATAAGTTTATGCTCAAAAATAGTAAGCATAGGCTTCCGTGAAAGTAATTATGATCTTACTTTCATGGAACACATCGCCACCTACCGATTGAGAGACTTGAAATATTTTGTATCGAACAATATCTTCACATAATGATAGTAACATTAATAAATGATGATAACTGATGATAAATGATAATAAATGATGATAAATGAGGATAACTGGTGATAAATGATGATAAATGAAGATAAATGATAAGGAACAATAAAAAATAGATGATATGTGATAGATGATAGATGACTAATAATAATAAATAATGATTAATAATGATAAATAGTAATGAATAGTGAGAAATGATAATAGGTAATAATCAATGCTAATTAAATAATAGTTATAAGTAATTTTTAAACAATGATGATTACAAATTAAATAAATAAAGAAATAAAGAAATAATTATGTACATGTGTAGATAATTGATAAGTAATAAATAATTAATAAATAGACAATAAATAAATAACAAATGATAAATAAATGGTAAATAATATATAACAAACGAATAATAATAATTAATTAATTAATTATAATTAATTAATAAATAATAAATAAATGATAAATAAATGACAAATAAATGATAAATTAAAAATGTATTAATTATGATAGATAACAATAAATAATATTGGATAATAATTAGAAATAAATAATAATGATGAATAATAATAAATAATACATATTAATAATAAATGCTGTTATAGTGATTGTTATAGTGGTAATAATGATGACAGTGATAATATAACGATGATGATGATGATGATGACGACGACGGCGGCGACGGCGGCGGCGACAACGACGACGACGACGATAACGATGACGATATTATACAATAAAAAAATCATGGAGTATTTCAAAATGAAAAAGTATGCCAGTGTGATTACATGTCATTGTATGAAAGGATGTTTACAAGTTATTACTGCATGTGTCGAATTTGACTGTATGGCAGCCATGCGATGCGCCCACTGCGTCCTAATCTCATTTTAACAATGCCATCTGACAAATTAAAGGCTGAGTGGAACTGTAGGAGGAGGAGGGGAAATAGACTCAGGGAGATGCTAATCTCCCGTTGCTGCAAGACCTTTAAGTCTGTCCTGTGAGATAGCAAAGTAAGCCTGGATATAAAGCATCGTTACTTTTCTCATTAAGAATGTATTGTCCCCCAACAACTCTTCTGCCTTGTTTTCTTAGTCTCCCCTAAGATGTCAACCGCTTTACTAACTAATACTAAGAGCGATCTGTGTCTACTGTTCGGTTTTCAATGGAGTTTCTGTGGCCAACAACAACAGCAACATCAACACCTGGGTCTCACGGCTCTTGTTCTACTGTTTCAGTCAATCAATATATTACACCGATCGCTTTCACTGAAGAGGTTACCACTTCCCTTGTCCGCTCATACATGTACTTCCTGTCACTCAGTCATTACTTCAATGCAATCCCATCATAGCCTTCTCTTACCTTTTCTACCTGTGCGCATGCACGTGCTGCTGCTGCTGCTGGCATTGCTCTCGGATTTCCTCCAAGACCTCCAATAACAGTTAATGACTTCCCTTACAATAGCTATTTTTCCTGTTCGGGGAAGTTTAGTAACTGTCGGCTTACTGCAATACAAGACCCTTCTTCCTTTCATTGTCTATATACTCAAGCCACCTTTGAGTTTGTGTGCATTCCTTCACACTCCAAACAAAGTAAAACATACCATACTGACGTCAATACGTATTCCATGCACTTAATTGAAGAAACGATTTCTGTGGTTTTGCACCCTTTTCTATATACATGGAATTCTCGCACGTCGATAACGCTGACACAATTTCTTCAACAAATTATTATATTGTAAGATTTAAGCCTGTCCAGTGAGATAGCAAAGTATACCTGGATATAAAGTGTCGTTACTTTTTTCATTAAGTACTGCTGTTCTAAATATATATCGCATTATTTTCAATCTTTAACGGGCAAGAGTCCTAGGCTTAGTTTCTCCAAGAGCCCCTGGCTAGATCACTACGCCACTAGACATTGACATATATAGTGATAATTATAGCAATGCTCCATGCGGACTGTCTTACGTCATGAAATTTAATTTGATGTCACGTTTACGATGGTGCGTTGTGGTTTATGCTCTTGTAAGCGAAGCTATAATGTCTGCCAATCACAGACACTCCTGTAGCTAAACACGCTCAAACAGAAACAAACTATTTTTTATAGCTACCCATTTATATTGATATTAAGCAAAATTAATGTGTGCAATTTTAGTAATAAACACAATAAATTGTCTAAAATGTGCTATTAGCCGGAGAGATTGTGCTTTTATCATCAGATATGCGATATTGGAATGAAGTTGAATAAAGGTGTGAACTTCGGCGCTTGGTCGTTTCATCCGTCTTCCACAGTCCCTGCGCCTGGAATAACTAGCCATATCACACGCCCAGTTCCAGGCACTATACTCTCCTCTGGCGCAGGTACTGACGCCGGTTGCAAGCGTTCTGCTTATTTTGAGTGACGCTATAAAAGTTTCGATTGCATCGCCTTACATTACACACGTGTGAGCAGTATTGCCACATTTTTAGTTTCTTCATAGCTGTACATAGTCGTGCGTGAACCTTAAGACTGTAATGTTGTTGTGTCGGAGGCTTCGAGATCCGTCTAAAAGCAATATATCTCGTGGTGCTTGTCGCTGAGCTTCGACGAACCAGAAGCAATCAGTCGAGGCTTATGAAGAGACGAGATATTGCGAAAAAGTAACGCATGGGCATTGAGCATGCGCACATAAGGGAAAGAAGAAAGGAAGGATGTAGGAAGTGAGAGATGGAGGGTGGGGGGAGGAACGGTGGGGTAGGGAGGGAGAGAGGGAGAGGGAGAGAGGGAGGTAAGGAGGCCCTGATTTGGATCAATTCAGCTGAACAAGAAACCAAGAATCAGCTGACGGAAACGCTGAATCAATTAGAACGAAACACTGCTATGTTGAAACTTGCTTCATGCGACAGCTGCAGATGCGGAGCGATAGTGTACGTTGCACGCGTCTTCTCCATAGTCATAGTCATAGTCATATCATAGTCATAGTCATAGTCATAGTCTGCAGAATGTTGGCACTGGGTAGTGTAGCGGTTAGTGAACTAAACTGTCAATCGGAGACTGGGGTTTTACAAACCGCCAGGGCAGAAATTTGGTTCAAGATCAGTGCCCCATTTTCACCCTCAAAGACAACTCGCCTACAATGAAACCGAGAGAAAAACTGGCCAACACATGCCGAGGCCAAGAAAATTAAGTCACTACGCTTCACACCCATAGATCCATCACAAGACGACTCCTAAGGGAATGTTAGGAATTGAAAAAATGCCCTTCTGTCGTGTTCAGTCCAACCCATTGAGTTCTATGACATGATTTTCTGAAATTTTAACTTAACTATTAACTGTGTGCTGCTACTTATACTTTAGGCAGACTTTATTCACTCTGGTTTGCGCGCCCTTCGTGCCTTTTTGTAAAGGTCAGAATATAGGACCATTTAATGGGCTTTCCCATAGAAATAGGCCTAGAAATGACAAAATAACGTCGTATTATTGGTAGAAACGCTGCAGATCTGCTCAGAGCGATTCCGTTACATTGGACATAATGCGCATTATGCGTTCGACACTGAGAAGATGAGACGGGAGGCGCAGCTCTGGTGACCAGAAGAGGCGACTAAGGGTCTCGACAAACGCAAGGTTCTGCATATCTCGATCTCTATCGTTTTTGCAGTTCAGAAGGTCATGCACTACGTCTGACAGGCACAAAAATTACCACATCGGACGGAAATATGAGCGCATCATAAAAATAAAATCAACATAATTATATACGCGGAAACACTAGCATGAAGACATTCACATACATATTTACATATGATCGTCACACACATCCACACACACACACACGCACATACATATGTACTACATACGCACACACACGCATCTCTCTCTCTCTCTATATATATATATATAGTATATTATTATAAATACATACATTTATATATTACTCCATTCTGTGAAACGGTTCATCACCTGACCAGTGACGAAATCGATTTACTACGCTCTTTGTCTTCAAACAATTTCTTGGATAAATATGCTAATTTTCAGCGACAGCTTCTAATCCAGCCATTTTAGATGATACCGTCTTCCAGGAATCTGTTTTATCGGATGCTTCATTTTCTTCGTTGCAAAGCAAAACGTCTTCTGGTGATTATATTCCCTCACCACTGATACAGCATGTCCTCGAATTACTCTTATCATTAATATTCTTAATAGTATTGTTATATTATAATTATTATTATTATTATTGTTATTAATAATCACTAGTTATTGATATAGGCCCTATTATTTTATTATTAACACAGTTATGATTACGGCGCCACGCTCGATCGCGATTGCAATACGTTCATAGAAGATTGAACTGCGGTTCTACTTCGATTCTACTACGTTCTACACGTTTCCACCACGCTCTATAAGCGTGATGGGAGCGTTGTGAGATCGGGGCCTAGTGTGACTGTGTTTTTAAGGTTTTTCAATTGAAATTTAGCAGTAAACGACCACGATCTCACCACGTTCGGCAGCATGCTTGAACCTAGGTCGTTCATATAATCATATTGCATGTGCTATACATATAGTCTTCCTTATCACATATTCATTCATGTGAATGCGCTTATATAACATGCATATTATACCATTGTTTTATACATAAGCGGTCTCAGAATATGAATAATGTTAGTAAATGTGTTGTAGCATAAAGTTGGGCTTGCTGAATCTGTCGCTGGAATTTGCATTTGCAAGAGACACTATGTGGGTGGTAGGCTTTTGCCTCTTCCTCCTCTTCCTCCTCCTCCTCTTTCTCCTCCTCTTCCCTCTGCCTCCTCTTCCTCTTCCTCATCTCCCCCTCTTCCTCTACCTCCTCCTTGACCCTTGGTCTGCCTGCCTATCCGTCTCCACCTATTTCTTGAATAATCCCTCCTGGGACGCCTTGCTTCCTCGATGTGGTGGACTATAATTCCGTGCAGTGGAATTCAGAACATGTTGACTGGTGGATGCATGGGCGGCGGAGGAGGAGAAGAGACAGGAAACTGATGAGAGATACAAGTAACGAGATCAAGGATGGGAGAATAAAAGAATGTATAAGCAGGAAGACAGAGGAACGAAGGAGGGAAATGAGAAACCAGTCGCCTAAGAAGAAAAAGAAGAAGATGAACACATCGGTGACGATGATGAAGCTCCAGATGAATAGTAGGAGGATGCAGATGCTGCTGCTGATGATGATTACCGATGATGACGATGACATCATGACAGTCATGACGGAGAAGAAAATTATAACACAATAAATGAAACGAAAGAGACAGACAGAGACAGAGACAGAATGTGTGTGTGTGTGTGAGACGGAGAGAGACAGAGAGGCAAAGAGACAGAGCGACAGAGAGACAGATAATGAGTTAGAGTGAGTCAGAGACAGAGACAGAGACAGAGACAGAGACAGAGACAGAGATGGATATGCAGACAGACTAAGGGTCAAGACGATAAGCAAATGGGCAAGAGGCGCATATCTAGTGTTTCATGTTTGACGTCGTATCTGCCAAATAATAAATACGCTAGAAGAATGTTCCGGACCTCTTGCTGTGAAATGAGATGACAATCTTTCACGACTCTGACGATTGAGTGCATCAATCGGAGTGTGTAGCATCATTTCGCTCTCGGACTTCCATGAAGCAACGCCGAGACTTCTCGGTTGCTAGCCCTGCAACCTGAAATGAGCTCCCTGCCACCTTCCGCCTTGTGCCCAGAGGACACTCCATCGTGTTTGTACCTGCCTTAACTTAAGACTGTCCTAATTAGCCGGGGCTGGATCGTAGCGCTTCTGAGTAGATATCTTGTCATATCTTGTTAAGATTATAAATCTTCCAAATAAATACTTATTTTACAGGCATGCAGTTTATGGTTTTATGGCACTGGTGACGTTTTCGGGACTAAGCCAACTCCGCTGAACTTAATCCTCATGACCATCCAGGCCATCAGGCTGTCCTAATGATGAGATAATGGGCGTTTTCTAGCTTTCTTATATATCTTTCTAGGGTTCAGATACAAAATTGTATTTTTTTGTCATTATCAGAGTTTCCGATGTACCAAGTTTGACTGCTATAGTGACCTGCCATGAATCTTACTACACGCCGTGCGCTTTAGTCATTCGCCATGAAAGCAGACGACCTAGGTCTCATAAGCGCCATCGACGGTTGACGCTTCGCAGAAGTAAGAGATGCCACCATAATGGGAAGCAAGGAGGGAGGGTTGGAGGGAGACAGGGAAGGGAGGGAATGTGGTTGAAGCAGGAGACCTTGGAACGTGACTGGCTTTAGCTCTTCGTTGAATATATTTTTGGCTTCTATTATACCATAAACACCGACAGTGAACGGAGACAGCGTCAATCTCAAGCGAAATGCACCAGTTCACATTATATGTACTTCTTCAGATTGCCTGTCATGTATTTGTCATGCTGGGCTTCTGTGCGTGAAGGTCAGCTTCTTAGCTCCCAACACGGGGCATCGTTTTCCCTCCGTCAAACGCACTGACCTTGATCATGCGTTCATGACCAGCCACCTACTGAATATGGTTGAAGGAGTAGTTTTCTCCCAAATTATGTCTTACGTTGATCCAAACTAACTGTTGCCTCCTAACCAATTGGGAATTATGTTGATTTTTTAACGACACCGTTCTATAACGATGATGATTTGGTGTCGCCCTCCTCCGTTCTCCAGGCTTGGAACTGGCACTGTCAGACCACGTACAGTGACGGAGTTTACCAATTGGAATTCTGCAGGTCCCCATTTATGTGGAGCCACTATTAAGCACCTCCTCACTTAGGCCTACGTACTTTACTCCTTCGATTGCTGCTATGTCGGCGCCGCTTTTGACGTTATCGCTTATTTTATTATCCGATCATGGGATCTATAATATATTATGCAGCATTAGATAAATGTGTCAGGATTAAAACGGTCTTGTTATTTTAAAAATCAACGAATGTTTACTATTTATTTTTATGTTATAATTAGGGGTTCTTTTTATTCCCAACACAGTGTATAGCGGTATGGGGGTATGTATTGCCGAAAGAGGAATAGAGAATGTAAATAGAAGTCGGGAAAAATCAGCAATGATAGTTTGATATAAAATATTCAGCAGTCAAGTGGGCATCAAGACTCACTCACCGTCTCTAAAATTGATTTAGCGCGTATTCATCCTACCTGCATCCTTCCTCTTTTCATCTCACCTCCATATTGTACACCCTCATATACTCAATAATTCGACTTATGCGTGAACTGTGTTGCCAGCATTCTATCGATACGTCGATATACAACTCAACTCAACTAAGTCCACTACTTTCCGGTAGCTCATTTAGAATCAACGGCGTCGAAGCGGCAGACAGGTCAAACAGCTTGTGGGCAGTCGCATTCCCTTTATCCGTGGAGATCATTATGTGATTGGAGACGGAGCTTAGTTCGGTTTAAAGGGTTCGGCTTTTTATTTGATTCAAGCTGCAAATTGAAAAGGTGGGCACAAGTTATTGGACGACAGATTTTAGCTCAAGCTATTAGAAGGCCTAGTAGGTGGTGTACTACGGCTTGCGCAAAACAGACGACAAAGCTGCTGTCAGCGATGGAGAATTTAATGATGGATGGACAAAAACTTTCTTTAGATTGCTTGTCAGAAAACGAAGCAAAATGAGATTGCGAATCTCGTTCAGTGTTGTTGGCTCGAATAAGCTGAAAACCTTAAATGTACTATGAGGTTAATCAGTGTCATGTTTCGACGAAAATCGTGTCTGCACTTTCAGACTGCTAATGTCAGAATTTGGAGTTATGGACGATATAATGAAGGCGAGACCTGCGAGACCGTTGACTCGATCAGTCATTCACCAGAATTGAAGAGGATGGAACTTCCACCAGGCGCCTCGTAAGAGCTGATGCTGAGGTTGCTGGATCGACTCAGAGCACTATATACACGTCATGAATATTTATCGATTTAAGGCACCGAAGAAGAGAATCTATGAGTTTCCGATCTCTGGTCCAATCTATGAAATTTGATATAGCGCCTCTTAAAGAAATCTAATCAGAGGCGCTCCAAGTCGAACATCGACCTCGGATAGGTGGAATTGCCTTTAAAATGGAACGCAGACTGACAGTCGGCAACTTTGTATTTTCGCACGGTTTGATTCGAAAGCGACAGCTTTAACCGCAGATTATGACGATGAGGATGATACGTGATACTGACTGTATTCAGTATTCATGCATCTAACAAGAGAAAGAGAAATGCATAAGTTAATTTGTACTTTGACAAAATGTCAGATTTGTTGGACAAATTTTTAAACTGACACCAGTGAATCAATACAATTGCTTTTTGATTATTGCCTCGCTTTGATTCCTGGATGACATGATAATTGGTTGCCTATTTTCTTGTTTCAAGAGAAATTGAACTGATGAAAAATAATTCTTGCTTAAATAGAAGTTGAATTTTCGGCAAATGTCTTTTGCCTAATTTATTAGAAGTTAACTGAATAACTTTTCATCATCCGTTCATACTGTTTCTGTAGTCAATTTGCAGTTTATCAGTTTGAAATTTAACTAATTATTTTTTATTGCTATTATGAAGTTGGATTATTGATAAATATATTTTGCATTAAAGCTTTACATAAAGAGGGGCAATTGTCCAGGGGCAAATGTCCTACGCAAAATTGGAGGGGCAATTGTCCGGTGGGGGGCTACATTCTACACTCGTCAGTAGAATCGTCGCCAATACCGCATTCACGCCAGTTTGCTTGGCTATCTGACAACAGCTCTATACCAGAGTTGTATCATGCCAACGATGGGAGTATGGCGAGCTTGTGTCAATCCTCCTAGGTCTTGAAAAAATATGTTTGTCCAAGATTTAAGCTGTAGATGAGTCTAGTTGGGCAGCAAGTCCGCTAGATGTCTGTTCTGGACATTTCATAAAGAGGGCAATAACGTCCGCCTTGAAGATTGAGCCATTTACAAGGACGGTAGCTAATGAGAGGGTAAGAAGGCGGCAGCTTATGATGAATGAAAACCGGAACAATAATAATGGTTGCGTAGGTAGATAAATAAGACTGAGTGAGTATTAGCAATGCGAATAAGCAGCATGTCGCTTAATTTCATGGTACAAAGACTGCCGATTTACTTTTGCAATTAGTTTAGCTTCGCTGTCCGTCCCAGAGGATATATGCATATGTCAGAAGTCTGCTGAAAGGTGTAGGCCTACTTCTTTCGCGAAAAACATCTTTAAATAATACTAGAGCCACTACAATGTCTCTTAGGAGAGACCAGTCAATTGGTCCATTAAGATACATTAGATCTCCTATACATGTAATTATGTTGCCGTAGCCAATCTGGGCAATTTTATCTCGCCTTGTATATCTCCTAATCACCTTACCACGTTGTCACAATTGCCTTTGTCTTATTGCCGTTATTTTCTTTTCAATGAGCCACTAGTCAATGACAAGGCATTAAAAAAGGGCGCTGGGTGGCTGTGCGTGAAGCATTCGTCCAAGGCTCCTACAGATAGGAGCCTACGTTGACTCTACATCATTACTTACAGTATAGATAGGTTCTAAATAAGACACCTGAACAAGTAGATTAACGTTCCGTTTGAATGGTGTAGGCCAACTTGTACTCGGAATTGTAGGTTTACAGTGACTACACGTGGCCGACCACAAAATTATTAGATTGTTTCAAAACCTTGACATTTGTGAAAGCAACTTTTGAAATGGCTGGTTCCGTTGCAAATGCCTTTTTTGCCCATAGTAGCATGTATATATATATATATAGATGTTCAGCACGTCATAAGTTGAAATCAAGCGCGTAGGGCCTAAACATCCGGTGTCTCTAATAATCGAAAATAACCGACACATATCAAAGAAATTGCTCTGATACCGAAAATGACCAAGAATGCTAACCTAAGACGGAGACCAATCCCAAGACCGTTCCTTTAAGACCAAGATCAAGACCGAGCGGTCAAGACAAAGACCAAGACCAAGACCGATGGTCCGACACCAAGACCACGACCAAGACCGATGCATTCGTGACCAAGACCAAGACCGCAGTTTTCCGGTCTCGAGATCGTCTCGAGACCAAGACCGCGGTCTCAGGACGACATCCTTGCTTACTGTGTATTGTGTTAACTGTAAACTAACTGCCGGCTGCCATATCTAAACTTAGGCCTTCATTGCAAGCGTCCCTGATCCGTAAAAAAGCCTACATTTAGTGTAATAATAATAATATTAATAATAATAAAGATAATAATAATAATAATAATAACAATAATAATTATAATAATAATAATAATAATAATAATAATAATAATTATAATAATAATAATAATAATAAAGAAATATATTACTAAACAGATAAATGGTAAGCTTAAGTTTAGCATATATAAACAAAGAGAAAGACCTGAAGAGATAATTGGTAAACGCCTAAATATAGAATGGACATTAAGAAGAAAATAAATAAACAGATTAAATAGTGATGCTGCATTTAGCTTACGAATATAGAAGGAGATAAATTAAGAAGGAAATAAAAAGAAGGAACTAAATAATGAGAGAACTTAAGTATGAAATTGTGCACAGCCTAAGCAGCTTGGTTGTTTAATATAAGTTTCTTTTAGAAAATTCTGTCCCTAAATTGTCGCATCGCAATATTTTATTGCCGCTATGCGAAGCTGAAAACAGTTCGTTAGACGAAATGATATATATATATGTTACAGTCAATGTGTGCAACCAGTCATTGCATACAATGACTAACATTTTTAGCGAGTTCACACAATGACTGCTTTGGTCAGGCATTGTATACAATGACTAGTAAAACCAGCGATTTCACACATTGACTGGAAATTGATGACTGCTATTGTACGCTTTGTCTGATGCAAGGTAGGACATATAAATGTGTTTATTTAAAATCATAAATGTTACCAAATAAGACATATAATTATAACAAATATAACACATATAAATGCGCTTAAAAATAAAGTTCCAAATTCCATTTTGTCAACTTTTATTATCACATGCCAGAGAAGTATGGCACCTGTTGCACTTTACTTTAGCTTTGAAGCATTTGCATCTGTTAGATGAACATCTATTAGCTCCAGAACAGTTACATTTAACAAAACCTTGACCGCCGCATTTTGATTCTAGCTGTACTGCCCTACGCAATCCGATATCTGAATTCTCTGAGACGTCCTCGCGAGTGAGTAGTATCTGGGAATACATATCGAACTGATTTCGTGCGTATTTGCCTTGCAGCATTCCTCCGCGAACAGCTATGCGATACAAGTCATTGCTGTCTCGATCAATAATGACACCCATAATATACCTCGGATCGCCACGTCCTCTGTCCTCTAATGGAATTGGTACAGTTACATTATCTCCAGGATTTCCTGGTGTGTGTTCCAGTCTGCTACGCTTAATCATACGTTGTGCTTGTTGAATAATTCCTTCCTGTGCTCGTTTTCGATGAGGTAAGATGGCTGAAGGCGATGGAGCCAGCGCGATGTCTTCGGCTTGAACCGCTGGAGTCAACGAGGCAGGAGCGATCTCTTGGGTTTGAACCGCTGAAGTCGGAACCGGATTGAATGCTGCAAACAGGTTGTCTTCCGTTACCAAACGTTCGAGAATTTCTGTCGGAAGGTTGGTTGATCGAAGTCCAACACGAGGATTGCCACCGAACAGTGCCGAGAAAGGAGTCTGCTTTATAGTGGAATGATAGCTGGTGTTCTTCATGAATTGAACAAACTTCAGTCCAACCGGCCAGTCGGTAGAGCTGTTATCACCCATCCACGCGATCAGCATGTCCTTGATGTCACAGTTAAGACGTTCCACTGATCCCTGACTCTGGGGATGCCGAGGCTTCCCATGCACCAAAAGCAAATCTGTCCAGAGTTCTTTCATCTCGGTGATAACTGATGCCGTGAATTCGGACCCATTATCGCTTTGCAGAATATGAGGTGCTCCAATCAGTAGGAATATGTCAACGAGTTGGTAAGCGACCTCGCGGCTCGTTTTGAAGACAGAGGACGGAGGACGCAAAACTTTGTAAGATGGTCCTGATAAACCATTATCCAATTGTGATTCTCATTCGGCATCGATTGCATGTCGATAAGGTCCACTTGCCCGCGGGGGCCATAGTCGTTACTCAGGATTGGTCTAACAACAACTCCTTTGACTGCCGGACCTTTACGTTTCTTTGCACACTCTATACAAAGTGACTTGTACAATTCGACGACTTCTCGTGTAATGTTCGCGTACTTAACTAACTTTCATGACCTTATCTCTTCCACCGTGTTCAGTAGAAACGTGGACGCGCTTTATAATGTCAAAAATGTCATCATTGTGAGCAAAATAAACGACATCGTCCCCCTCGTCCTTCTTCTTCCTTATCGACATCACCGCACATTAGAATCTGGTACCGTTTCAGTATATAATACTGTCTCCGAGTCTTAGATGTCCCTGTAACGTTTTCTACTTCCTTCACTTCGTCAACTAAAGTGAAATACTCATCTTTAGGAATTGTTACAGATTTCTTTTGCCGGTGTACAGCTGTACTAACTTCTCCTTGAATTGCGCCTCCATTGAAATGCTTACGTTCTCCATAACTCCATTCCATATAACATGCTGCGTGCTACGCCTTTTATACAATTTTGGCACCATCAGGTTACTGTAATTAATTACAGTAATTAATTGAAGCGTACTCCGGCATGAGGAATTAGCAGTGGTTATTGATGCCAACTTTAATTAATTGAAGCAAATTGCAAAATTAATAGATGCGAAAATCATTAAGTCAAAGTGTACAATAACAGCCATCAATTTCCAGTCAATGTTTGAAATCGCTGGTTTTATTAGTCACTGTATACAATGCCTGACCAAATCAGTCATTATGTGAACTCGCTAAAAATGTTAGTCATCGTATGCAATGACTGGTTGCACACATTGACTGTAACATATATATATGTATATATATATATATATACTTAATACTTATGTATTATACACAACGAGCATAATGTATGATTTTTGACGCGTTCAAAATAATGATGTTCTGGCCATTTGTTATAGGGCGCTTCGGAGGTTTAGTTGCGGCCGAAGCAGCTTGCGGCAAATAACACCAATAACAAAGAACGTTAGAAGTATAAAGGCGATTTTAAAGGGCAATTTGGATGAGTGGGCTTGACCATTGAACGGCATCAGTCAGTCGTTCGTGGTCTAGAGAAGGCGATTATAAAAGAAATGACCAGAAATCCGAGCTTCTGATTGCACGTAATATACTCATATTATTTGGTGCAAATGCGTCCTAATCATCGTTGCTAAAAGCTCTTTCAACAGCACAATTCACCTTTACAGGTGATATACACATACATGCACGCATGCATATATACAATTGTCCTTTGTTTATACATGTATGTGTGAACAGTACTAGTATCAGTCATGATATAAGATATAAGATGCCTATATGTGTATAAAAAATTCGTATATATACTGCACATTCAGTCCACAGCAAGTTGGTCACGTAAAAATTTCCACGATCGAAATATCATCACTGCATATTGTATTCGGACAAATCGAAGTTGGATTAATGAAATGAATTTTCCTTTAAATGTAAGTTGCATTGAAGAAACAAATGCTGCGTTAATGGATGCTGGATTGGTGAATAGCATAGGCCTAATATTTAATACGACACTATTTACCTAATTACGACACTAACCCTAGCCATGACGTCGCTAACAAGGCGTATTTATATAAAAATAACGAATTGCGTAGGCAAGAATTGTTTTAATCGATCCAACTTCTACTTAATCGAATTACCTTCTGTTCGTGAACCATTTACTGTCAAGTATTTTTCGATAAATCATTTGTCCGTGAACCATTTGTTGTGGTACGCATGCGATACGAACAGTTGGCATAAACGCAGACCTGTTACACATGGAAGGTGTTTGTGTGAATAGGCCTACATCATCAAATACTTAAGTAACAAACTCTTCCGCTCGTACCACTCTGCCAGTGCCAGTCCCAAGCCTGGATAGAGGAGGAGGAGGGCGACACTAATAGTCTATGTTATCCCACAGTGTCGTTAAACTGCAACTACCTGCCCACTTTAAGTAAAACGCAAGGTCGTTGCAAAGACACAATTCAGTTGGGAGCGAGGGGGCTCCATGGGTTCCATGGAACATGGTCATATTCTTCTACATTGTTCTGTTGTCTTTGGTAACAGCAATGCATTTATTTCGGGGATTTGAACCCATAAACACCCCAAACACCGATGACCAATATGTCGCCTCTGTTGAACTGAATAAGTTTAACTTGTGATTAAAACCGATCGATTGCTAGATAAACGTCGAAAAATTCGATCACGATCAATGGATAGATGGATTAATGGATTAATGGATGGGTGGACGGACGGACGGAAAGATGGAGTGGTTACCAGTATACGGGTAGACCTGTTTATGTGAAAACGAAGAATTAATAATTGATCAATATTATTTGATATGGTTATTCGCATTGATTACCCATACGCAAAACTGTTAATTGAAGGATTAAACGATTGATGAAGGATTGAAGGCCAGTTTCACAGATTTTTGTCCTGTCACCCTCTCTCATTCCCTCTCTTCGCTGCACATTCCTCTTTTTCCTTCTCTTCTTCCGCCTCTTCTTCGTCGAATTCCTCTCCCTCTTCGTCTTCTTCTTCGCCTCTATCTTAGTCTTCCTCTTCCTCATCCTCCCCCTCTACCTGATCCTATTCCTCCTCACATTCCCCTCTTTTTGCTCTCCTTCTTCCTCTGCCTCTTCTTCTTAAAGCCGGAAGACGGTCGGCGCTCCCCAGGCCTTTATGACTTCTCGACCAGCTACGCACTCACAATTCTCTCCATCTTTAAAGATCTGGTCCTACTGGTACTTCTGTTCATTCATTATCTATGTCTCTGTTTCTCTCATGTTTATTTTCAATGTTTTGAATCATAACCTCTCCCTTAATTCTTGTTTCATCCTCTTTCTCCATCTTCCCGCCTACTAATTCCCTGCTTTCCGTACAGGGGCCCTCTTCCACTGGAGGATGGTCAGCATAGCATGCAGTTGTCCAAGTTAAGAGTCTTTCTAATCGGTTGCAGAGACAGTCAGATGTTTTCAGTCGAGATGACTTGTAATTTCAATTATTCATCGTCATCGATAATAGAGGAGGAGGAGAACGTGGAAGTTTAGAAGGAGGACGAGAACGAGGAGGATTGGGACGATGAGGACGAGGAGGACATGCACGAGAACGAGAAGAATGACCAGGAGGAGGACGAGGAGGGCGAGGACGATGACGAGGAGGTTAAGGACGAGGAGGAGGTTGCGTCGCTTAGAAGCCCACGGATAACACCGAAGGAAACCCTATATACTTTTTTCCATACTGCTCTCTTCTATATATCAGTTTATCGTAACTGTGATCGTAATTATTCGTAATTAACAAGTGTATAAACCGTCACTGGAAGCCGAGCTCAGGGCTCCAGCTTATTCATCCACCCGTCAATCCATACGTTTATCTATCCATCTACCCATCTATACATCCGTCTATACATCCACGCGTCCACCAACCTGCACATCAGTAGGGCTTTACAGGTCAGTCAGATCTTTATTCTTCTCGCCGCTGGGCTATGACCTCTCCCTAGTATATTCTTAAAGAGGCGCTATATAAATGCTCAGAGTGAATAAATTCGCAATCCGTGAGAGCATTTGTCTCGGCTGCCATGAATCCGTTATCAAAAGTAGCAGGTCAGAATTAAGATGTCACTCAGCCCGTGACCTCTGACCTAAATCATCCACTAGTTCAACCACTTTCTGATTGCCTTGAATCGCTTGACAGGCGTTGATTGACCGTAAGATGTGCTTTGTCGCCCTCTGGCTCAGTCGTTTCTCGTGTCTTCTATTCACGCGTAAAGATTGGGCATCTATTATAGGTCTTGCTGAGGCTTTGAAGGCTTAGAGGGACGATTTCTCGGCGGCCCTGATAAAATAGGCCCAAGCTAAGGGTGAACTTTGCCAGGGAGGTCGCGCCGTTGTCTTTAATTCGCTCAGATATGCCGCCTTCTTGGTCAGCGCTGCATGTTTTATGCCATTGCAGCGCTGCGAGCAATCAGCGCAATTTTGTCAACAGTACAAGAACACGACCCTGCAAGATTGGTTTTCGCTATTTCAAAACTTCATCGATCTGTGTCATTCTTTCTATCTTTCCGTTTTTATAACCATCTATGCGTGTCTCTCTGTCTGTTTCTGACTCATTATAGAGTGTGATTCTTTTTAAAAATAACTCTAACGAAAATATTGATTAAACGAAATAAAATGATTTCGTTAACGATAGCTGAAACTGTAGCTAAAAATATCATTGACAATGACTATAACGAAAATAAAACTAATGAAATTGGTCGCATCATTCTTAAACGTTTTTCAATGTCTTTGGTAATTTATGAGGACTATACAACGTCTGTCTTTGTTTCAAGATGTCATTATATAGAAATAATTAATTCTATGTGTCGCGTCTTCAATAAGATTGCTACAAATTGTCACGCTTTTTATGCTATAAATATTTAATATTACAAGACAGAGGAAATAACACAATCGCGAGGTTCAGTGTTTTTATAGCCCATGTAATAATCTCAGGAGTAATTTATTGCTAATTTATCAAAGAGAGACAATAACTCAACGCATTATAGCTTATCATTCTGAAATGATATGAAATGATATGAAATGAAATGAGGTTCAGTGTTTTTATAGCCCATGTAATAATCTCAGGAGTAATTTATTGCTAATTTATCAAAGAGAGACAATAACTCAACGCATTATAGCTTATCATTCTGAAATGGCTGCTAATCATCATCAGAAGTTATGAATATAATATAATATAATATAATATAATATAATGTAATGTAATGTAATGCAATATAATGTAATGCAATATAATATAATGTAATGCAATGTAATATGTAATGCAATATAATATAATGTAATATAATGCAATATAATAAAATGTAATGTAATTCAATATAATATAATGTAATGTAATGTAATGCAATGCAATATAATAAAATGTAATGTAATGTAATGCAATATATTTGAATGTAATGTAATGCAATGTAATGCAATATAACATAATATAATATAATATAATATAATATAATGTAATGTAATGTAATGTAATGTAATGTAATGCAATATAATGTACTGTAATGTAATGTAATGCAATATAATGTACTGTAATGTAATGTAATGTAATGCAATATAATATAATATAATAAAAATAAATGCAATGTAATGTAATATAACATAATATAATGTTATATAATGTAATATAATGTAATATAATAAAATGTAATATGATATAATATAATGTAATATAATATAATATAATTTAATTTAATTTAATCTAACATAATATAATATAATATAATATAATGTAATATAATATAATATAATGTAATATAATGTAATATAATATAATATAGATGTTGTGAATATAGTATAACTTGGATGCTATAATATAGCATCCAAGTTAAATGCATTCATGAAGCTGAATGCAATGCATTCATTCATTCTTCAAAGCCTTTTGAAGTTCTAAGCAAATTGAGTTACGCGTTTTAATATGCACAGCTGCTGTATCTGTAGGCGATTTATTTCGCCTAGCCTCACCTTAGACCAGTTGTAACTGAATAATAGAAAGCTATCAAATACGACTGTTGCTAAAATAAAGTCTGTAAGGGCTCCATAACCCTACATTATCGTCCGCATATCCACCCGCTCTACTGTCTGCTTGTCTGTCCAATCTTCAATCCATCCATATGCTATCCATCTCAGAGGTGCCCATGAGTCTAATTTTCATGACCCGACCCAACCCGACCCGTTGAAAATGGACTCGACCCGACTTCTAAAGCGAAATAGCTGACCCGACAAAATAACAAATTGATGCCTAGGCTTCGTCTCACTCCGCGCTGTAACCGCTTACGGTCGTTCGGAGATTTTTTTCTATCTCAGAGCCAGTATTGGGTACGAGTTAACTCAGATGAGTTGAAACTCACATTATTAACTCACTTGCTGTGATTTATGAGGTTGAGTCAAGTCACCTCAAAGAGCGTGAGTTATGAGTTTGATTTATTTGATTTAGTTTGTGTGAGTTTGCGTTGTAACTGTCAATTTTAAAACCAACTCTCTATTCGGCACTTCTTCTGCCTAAAGCTATAACGATTCCTGTTTGAAATGTTAAACATGTGGCCTGTGGTTTTTACTTTGACTCAGTAATAATAACCTGTTTTATCCATTAACCCTTACCACTCCTGGGGACCCTGTGAGAGGCCAAACCAAATGCGTTTGACATAATAATTGGAGGGGTAAGGGTTAGTAATAAAAGTAATACTAGTAAATTAGCAATAGGGCCTAATAAACTGATGATACCCTTTCGTCGTAACTGTGCATTTGTACGACGTTCGATTAGAACATGCAAGTATGAAATGTGTATGAGTTGGTGATTTAACTCATTTAACAACTCAGTTTGAGTTAACTCATTTCCTAGAGGACGATTTTGAGTTTGAGTTTTTAATAATTCATTTTGATGTGCATGAGTTGAGTTTTGATTTAACTCATTTCTTGTCTTAGCTTACTCAGCACTGCTCAGAGCGTTTTTTAGGACTTCAGCGCGACATGCAGAGACTGAAGACCATTTTCTACACGGAGTTGTCCGCGTGGCCCAGCGCTGCCTCCTCAGCTAACTCACACGCTTGTAATAAATACGCTGAACTTTCGTTTTTCATAAATTCATGAGAAATTATTCCATACGACAGCTTGAGCCGAGTTCGGTGAAAAAAGGAACAAATTCTGTGTTGCCCTACGTTTTGCGCTAGTTCCTTCGCCATATATGATTGTAACTGATTAACATTATGAATAGCACATAGTTGAAAATTAAGCTCTGCAAAAATTGGTGCGTCGAAATGGGCGCGGGTTTGGGACTCGACCCAATCCGACTCGCAAAGATCTTGACTCGATCCAACCCGCCTAATCTGAAGATATTCGTGACCCGACCTGGAACGACCCGGCCCGACCCGGAACGATTCACAGGTTGACCCAACCCGTGGACAACTCTGATGCATCTATTTCTATCCAACCACTTTATTGTATTCTCGTATCGATTGTTCAATCTCTTTCTTACTATCTGCACCTGTGTCTGTTTCGGCGCGGTTCTGTCGATGCCAGGCCAATTGTCACACTCTATCACCTGCCTTGTGGTTTGTTTTGATCAGTGTTGTGGTTTACTCCCTTTCTTTCTCTCTGAACGAAATACGCTCTATTTTGAGAACTGGACAGAGACGCTCTACGCTTGCGAGCTGGGCTTCTCTCGGATGAAGCATTTGAAAAATACACACAGAATTCAATTGATGGACAACAACCTGGATCCTGGAATACGTCTTAAAGGTCTCCAGTGAGTCTCCAGACTTCTCACGCCTCTCGGCTAATATCCAAGACCAAGGCAGCCATTAATTTGGAACATTGATCATACATCACATTATCTACATTTGGGAGTAGGGTTGAAGATGTAGAAAAAATTGAACGTGCTGTTTTTAGTAATCTTTTACTAATTTTGTAAAAGAAAAGACATAGTGGGCCTGCTACATGGTGGGCCATATAGCAGGCCTACAATGTAGTAGGAATGGACATCAGTCAAGTTGACATACTTGCTTCTTTGTGCAGATGTAACTACCTTGATATAATGTGAATCCTTTTTCACCTAGGACTACGTGGATTGTTTTCAATACTTAGTTACTTAATTGTTTAATATTGAAACACCTGCTATCGTATATTCGGCTGCCAATAGGTGCCTGAGTTTGCAGGGATGTGGTCTCGAGAGCGCGATCTTGGTCTCGAGACGGTCTTGAGACCGGAAAACTGCGATCTTGGTCTTGGTCTCGAATGCGTCGGTCTTGGTTTTGGTCTTGGTCTCGGACCATTGGCCTTGGTCTTGGTCTCGAATGCGTCGGTCTTGGTCTTAGAGGAACGGTCTTGGGAGTGGTCTCTGTCTTAGGTTAGCGTTCTTGGTCATTTGCCGTATCCGAGCAATTTCTCTGATATTTTTCGGTTATTTTCGATTACATTTATGTTGTTTTTAAACAAATTTAATGCCATTAGTCAAAAATATATTGTGGCTATTAGTTTTGAGTGTATACAAAACTGAATATAGGCCTAAACCGAAAAGTTTTGAAAACTGAAACTAAAACTACAACTGAAAAGATCATAAAGCTAAAACTATAACTGAAACTGAAAAGTAAACCAAAACTTAGATAACGGATCTAGTGGTGCCTTATAGAAGTCGCCAAGTGATGGCAATTTATGATTTAGACGAACCAGAGATTTTTCATATAATCTCCAGCATTATTGATATTGACCATATAGTATGCTGCTTTCTGAACCAGATTATACTGTTTGGATTTCTCATTGTGTAATACCCTTATGGTCAATGGAGGTGCAGAATGCACATAGAAATGCCGTGCAATAATAATACCACCATTACACAGGTCGTGTCATTCTCAAATTTAATTCTACTTAATTATGTAGCGCTTCTTTCAAATAATCCGATAGCCAGCTGCGCATAGACGCGTTGCATGACAGGAAGGAAGCCTAGTGGGAGTGAGGTCACTTGCGTTCGAAATGTCAGATGGCATTTACTGAGGATGCAAAATGGGACATCTGGACACGGAATGAGGAGCCATATAGAAGCAAGCCATAATCTCTATTCATGCCATAGTCCTATATATCGTATATATCTATTTTATATATACATAAACGTATATATATATTTATATAAAAACAATTTTCTACTTTGGCACTATGCTTAATGCAAAAGGTTTGTAGTGGTGATCGCAAACTCCGCATTTTTAAAGAGCTACTCTTATGCTAGGCTCAGGGAACCAATTTATTCACGAGCACTGAACCCTTTATTGAAATATCCACGTATAATCAGATTTATGATATACCAACATAGTAGAACCTGTTTTAATTTGAGTTCTTTGGTAAAAATTAGGCCGAATTGTACGCTATGTAGAATACCAAAGGTCTTATTTCTTCTAAATGATAACAGCAACAACAGCAACAACAACATCATCAACAACAATAATAATAATAATAATATACTACCGAGTGATTTGCCGTTCCAGAAAATCATCACATCTCCGGATATTGTTTGGATCGCCTGAGGGATTATTAATATAATAATAATAATCATAATAATAATATTAATTAGAATAATTAAAATAATAGTAATAAATAATAATAATTTGAGACTCTTGGGCCTATTAACAGCGAGGGCTTGGAGTTCTTTATGGGTTTCGGGGTAGACTAACCGCCGCATCTAGGGGGAAGAGGGACAAGTCATGCCTATTTCAACGGTTCTCGCTCGCCATACAGCGCTTCAACGAATAGCGTCTAAGATCACGTTTGCCACTTCTGAGACCGACGAGTACAGTCATTCCAGACTATTTTCTTATTCTTAAGAATATTATAGTCTATGAGGAAACATATATATTTCGGGGCAAACATAATAATGTAAAAAATAATTATTATAATCATAATGGCCCAATAGTGAGAGCAATGATTATTATTATGTGTAGTGCCATACTAGTGGCAGTGGCAGTTGTTGCAATGGAAGTAGTTGCGGTGGCGATGGTAATAGTCGTAGTAGCAGTAGACAGTGACAGTGGAAGTAGCAGCAGTAGAAATAGGCCAATAGTAGCAATAGTTATAATAACAATGGGGCATTCGATGTGTTGTCCTGTACGCTTCGATGAACTTCGCTGGTCCTTGACCAGTACACGAATCTTCCTTTAGCTTCCATTCTCATTGTCCTCGTGCACACGCCTTCAAAATTAACACGAGAGTATAGGAGCACAATAAGTTCGATGATAACAAGAGTTACTATGATTGCGACAACAACGACGAATCAAAACCTAACCTACCCAAGCGGATCACAATGCTGTTTCTGGCTACCATAGAAATGACCAAACTTCGTAACCGTCACCTGCTGTAAATTAGCATACCACTGAGAGATTGCTTCAGCTACAGCTTCCCCCATTGAGCAAGACCTCTGAGAGCTCGTTTGTTCATTGTGGATAAAGCTTTGTCTCACCGTATAACATACAGCCACTAATTAAAACGAGTATTAAGATGGACGTTTCTATTGCCTAAGGGTATACGGTGGATCCTAATTGATTGACAAATTTGCTTATTTTGACGTTGATCTCCTATGAGCAGAAATACCATACATTAGTTATTCTGACCATCTGTCGGTTTTAGTCTGCTTTTAGTCTGTTCTAGTCTCTTTCTAGTTTCACTCTGTTTAGTGGTCAGCGAATCGGACGCTGCGTCACTGAAAGGAAGTGGTTTTCGTGTGGTAACCAAATTGGTTCGCTACTCTCCTTATGTGAGTTGTCATTCAGAAAGTTATTAATTTCCTTATATATATATTATATACATATATTATATATATATATATGTGTGTGTAAACTATGTCCGAGGCGGCTTAGCTCCAGGAGATGATGCTGAGAAACCTGATGCAATTGTATTTGCGCTGATTTATTCTTGCAGAAGCTGTTGTCAACATGGCTGATTGCGATCAATCTTGTCAGCGAAGCGCAATTATAACATTATCCTCATGTTATGTCCTAGCCTCTCAACTTCTTGTAGGATATTGATAGCGAAATAATAAATCTTGAACTCAAAATCATTTTTATTCATAACAAACTTGATAATGCAAACTCTGGTAAAAAGAAACAAAAGTTCTTTTAAAAGACACAATTTACAGAGGCTATTACCCAATTTCTTGAAACTGTCATACGGATTAAGGAATTATAATATTAGACTAAAATATCTTCATTCTTGTCTTTGTCAGAGCAAAGTCACTGATGACATCATCATCAAATGATGCACTGCGTAGTTTGTCACTTTCTATGCGCATGAGACTGAGGGAACATAAGTTATCTTAAGCCATTGTTGTCCTAAATTAATTTTTTTATCATCTTCAGCCGAGAAAAATATCTTTCTCCAGAGCAATTTGCAGCCATAATACTAAGAAACAATCTCAAATTTGCTTCTGCATTAGGGAATGCTGATTGGGCACGATTGTTAAAAATTACCTATACAGATCCTGATGAGTCAGACTCTCATGTTCCGGTGAAACATGATGAGCTCGGCTATGTTTTAACATATTGATGAAAATGCTCGAGTTCTCCTTCAAGATTTATGTCCACATTGTCAGGATATGTTTGGAATAAAGCACTAACTCCTTTACGAAACTCTTCTTCTGTAGCTTCTAATTTTGTTAAGAATGAAAACTTTTTTGCAACATCATTGCATACTGAAGCCCTCTGTGCCAGACTTGACTCTAATGCATCCATCACAGGCATAAATGTTTTGATTCTGAACTTGTCTCTTGGCTCAAGGTTCTCTAAAGCATCATCTTCATCAGTATAGATATGCCTTCTTCTATATTTAATATAACTAGTGAAACGCTAAAACATGGTAAAATGCATATAGTGCTAACAAGTAAGAAATTACCAATAAATCGGATTATCGGGTGCGCCTTTTGGTTTTAGAACCTAATTTATATCAAATCAAGCTAATTTTTAATTGGAATGAAATTGATGATAATTAATAAACCAATACAATGGGTTCTCTCGATTATCTTGTTGCACAACAGACCACTCACTTGCTCACTCTGACATTTTTTTCGGGGGTCCCAAGAAAGTGGGGCCCTAAGCTATAGCTTGTATAACTTATACGTAAATCCTGCACTGCCGTCGGCCCAATTGGTTCGATTAATAATTCATAACATTTAGATCTACTTTCTCATTCCCTGGGCGAATTGTTTTCAGTGATTCAACTCTTAAGCTGCAACATGTATAGGCCTAAGCATAAATGGCTGCGTTCTGTCAGCTATACTATTTTCTCATTAAACGGAAATGCATACATACATACATACACGCATGCACGCACACACACACACATACATACATACATACAAACATACATACATACATATATACATACATGCATACATACATACATACACATACATATATGCATACATACATACAGTGTTTGAGGATTGAAAAATATCTATAGCATCTAAGACATGAACTTGCTTTGAAGCCATAGTTCCAGCATCACCTCCAACGAACTTATCTTGCGCTGCCACACACACTACATACACACACACTACATACACACACTACATACACACACTACATACACACACTACATACACACACTGCATACACACACTGCATACACACACTGCATACACACACACACACTACACGCCAGAGTTGTCCACGATTCGGTTCGGCCCGTGGGTTGTGTCGGGTCGGATCTCGAATATTTGAACATTTGGCGGGTCAGATCGGGTCGGGTTAAGATCCTGGTGGGTTGGATTGGGTCGGGTCCCAAGCCCGGACCCATTTTTACCCACCATTTTATTATTTTCAACTCTGTGCTTTTCATGATGATTTGTTGCAGCTTAAATCTTCGAATCTGTGCCTGTGTTGATTGGCAAGAACCCCTAGACGCACATGATTGAGGAATAAATGACATTCCCCAAGGCTATCTCAACGCCGATTGAACAGCGGACCAAGGCAATTGACTTCTAGGACAAAGAACAGGGAACTGACAGGTTACTATGTCGAGGACAATAAATTTCCGTGGCTTCTGTTGATAGGATTTGCTTCGTGACTGTGCATCATCTGCTCCATCAAGACAATAGCGTAACGGTAGCAACAACGGTAGCGATAATGAGAGTGGTAGTATGATTATACTATTACAAATAATATTTATGACACTCACATAGGCATCTACGTGTGTCATTAGAAATTCTCGTGCCAAAGGGAGAAAGAAGAAATCAAAGAAATGAAACTGCGCCGCATTTATTTGTAAGTCAGAATGTGTCGTCGTCGACTGAGTTCGCAGCTAATGAATTGTAGCCATTGGAGCTGACAGAGTTATCTGGTCCTACTTAGGAAACCAAATTCCCTACTTATACCTTACTAGCTGGGGCACCCGGTGCCCGGGTAAAGAATGGTTTTTGGCCCTGGCGAGGAGGAAGACGGCGGCCGCCCCTCTACTGGGTGTCCGAGGTGTTTTCAGAGCGAACGGCAAAGGTTTTGTGTGAATAGCTGTAAGAGTGTGCAACAGAGAGACAGGTACATACACAGAATCTAGGTATACATGTAAATACATAGTGTTTATAGTACAGACCCACGTGACCGATTGTGCAAATGATACTGTATACATGGTACGTGTACGATATGTCGCAGGTGACACGATCCTGGCGAATAAGAAGGAAACTTTGCTTTTATGGTGTGTGAGAGGTGCGCCGTAGGTTTTTAGTCCAGCAGTTCAGGAAGAGGGCGGCTGCGGGGTTCACGAATCCCTCTACTCCGTGTCCCAGGTGCTCTTCGAGTCAACGGCGAAGGCTTCAAGTCAATAGCTGTAAAACTGTGGAAATGCATCGCCGGACAGAGGCACACACAGATAGTCTTCTTTATTTATAAGATAGTCCTATAGGTGTTAGCGAAAGTATATACACATATAAAATATATATATATATTATACATATACTATATATATATAATATATATATATTATACATATACTATATACTATATACATTCTATATACTATGTATCCTATATTCTATTAAATCAGTTTGTATCATATCTTTTGACGTCATGTTATATTACGTTTATTAAAGTAAACCATTTGAGCAAACCCAAAACAACCGCATTAAAGGAAAATGCTTATTTGACTGTAGATATATCTTGGTAATTGAACATGATATCGCTTGAGTAACTGAACAGATGGAACTCATTTCTACATTTAACTAAAGTGAAAGCGCGAAAAAATACAATTTTTAGATTACATTACATTTCTTTGGAGTTTGTACGTAGGCAGCAGTAGGACATATAGCAGACCTATATATGTAACTGTAGGATTTCTCACAAAGTGTTCAAATGAAAATGTTCACTGTCTTCTTATATATTCTTTACATTTTGATTTCTAATAAATGGTCACGCTGACCTTTGCGGTGTCAGTTAGCCTGCATGCCTGAATTCGACAGTGATATTCCTTTCTACATGCGAAACAGTAAACTGGGTTTTAACCTATGGTAAAGTGGGTGATTTTAGCGCAGGCGAGTTCTAAAGAGGCATCATAGCGCTTAAGTGTAACGAGCTGATGGAGAAAATAGGAAAATGATGGATGGGAGGATACGTAGATGGCGAAGAATTCCCCTGGGTTCACCTCTGTTCAGCGTCATGCATAAATTGATGCTTCAACTGGCCGCTTAAAGAGATTCTGTTCTATAACAAAAGCAGGTGCATCGACCATTCTAGACTATTCAATCGACTAAGCAGTATTTGCAAGCAAATTGGACTCAAAGGAGACTTGTATAGGCAGATTTATGTAGACTTACTTATAAATACATTTATAAGGGACGTCGAGGATCGCTATTTATCGTCGTTATTTTTAATTGGCATTTCAGAAATCCCGATAAAAGTTAACGAGCTCGAAAATGCAAACGGGTGTCGGTGACTTTATTGCGGCGAATAAATGAAGGTCTGACTAAACTACGACGCAAGATTAGCCTATGATCAACAGACGCAACGACGTCCCGTGCGCTTCCAAACCACCACCACGGCTTTTAATTGCTTCTACCTATGCCGCGATTTCTCTTTCCCATCTCAACACGTTACGTTACATCCGCAGACTATCATAGATGGTAATAGGCAATGAAATCAATAAATACTGTGCTCTGTCAACAAATAGTCGGACTCATGATGTATACAGTACACGAACAGACGGGGTTCAAGGGGTTCTGTTGGTCGATCCCTCGTCTGAATTCGTCCCTCAATTCGGTTCCTGCTTTAATTCTCCGATGTGTTGATCAGGTCTCAACTTAAGACGTCTCGAGACTTAAGGCGTTGCAGGCGCCCCAGCGAGCTCAAAAACAGGCCAAATTTACTTAAATTTGGGACTGTTAGAAATTGAACAGATAAGGATGTTTCAAATCTAGAAATTTTTCTTCCGCTTTGAGTATGGCCTGCTTCAAAAAATTCATGCGGATTTCTTGTAAAAATAATTAGTACGGACACACACACCCACCTACCAGAAATGCAAAGACATTTCACCCGGTTCCCGCGCATTCAAATACGCGTAAGTTTACGATCAAATCTGCTTGGACCCTTGTATGGAACACGATTCGTCCTCAAATTAAGCGATGTCATAGGCTACTTGAATTCAAGAAGAGGCTACGCGCCCAAATAATGAACGGAAATAAATGGCCGGTTATTGTCTGTCATAGGACTACGACCTTCAGTTTTTTGTGTCAAACTGTAGTTTAACTAGAGATGGGATCGATGATAAAGAATAATGTGCAAGTGGAAACTCGATTGATGAAAGAAATTATGCTTAAATGGAAGCTGGACCGATAAAAATATCAAACTTAAGTAGATGCTTGATTGACGTGAGAATGTCGTTACGATGGTGGACATGTAATCGATGTAAACATGGCCGTGTACGCAAAATCTCGATTGATGGAAGGAAATATACCTAAATGGAAGTTGGATTGATGAGAAAAATATTAATGAATAGAAGTTGGATCGATGAAATATCATGCATAATTAGAGAATGTCATTACGATAGAAACTAGTAGAATTTCTGATCAACATTTTGTTTAATCAAATACTCTAAAATATACTTTAAACAATATTTTCATAGATCCAGCTTCCATTTGAGCATATTTTTTATCATCAATCCAGCTTCTACTTACAAAATACATGATATTATAATGAAAAAATAAAATTAGGGTCGTATAACAGACAAGTACCTATGACCTGCTCTGTTAGCTTATAAACCTATATTATCATTCCTTCCTTCATTCATTTCGATAATTTATATAGCGCCTCTTCAAGGGAAACTACTCAGAGGTGCTCCCAGCCCAGCCACGGCCAAAAAGAAATGACTTTAGCAGCTTACAAAAGGTAGGTAGATCATTGTAAGGGGAGGACGGAGGGCAACCGGGAGCCCATTCCAGGTGGACGGACCAACCACTGAGAAAGCTCAACGCAGCATTAGCGACGAGCGGGCCCTGGACACTAGAAGCTCGCCTTTAACAGAGGAGCGCAGAGCTCGACGCGAAAGGAGTTCAGACACCGGACGACACAGTTCAGTCAAGTAGGATGGCGCACAACCAGAGAGACACCGCCAAACTAGTGTCGCAATGCGGAAAGTAATGCGCTGTTGAACCGGTAGCCAGTGAAGGACATCGCGCATTATAAGCTGAAACCGGTGAAAATTTAGGTATATGTCCAATAAGCCTGACCGCAGAGCGAAGAACGCGATCTAAACGCACCATTACGGCACAGGGAAGACCAGCCAGAGCAGCGCTGCAGTGATCAATTCTGCTGGTTACAAAGACATGAACGAGGACTACTGAAGCCTCAGAGGTAAGAGAGCGAATAACTGCACGAAGCTGACGTAGCTGATAGTAGCAGTTACGAGTAACCTGGCTTATATGTTGTGGGAGACTAAGCTCCTGATCAAGCAATACACCCAGATCACGCACAACAGATGAATAAGTAATGTGAGGATAGTTCTCAGCCAATATCTGCATATCCAGCTCAGCCAGATTCCAGCGACTGCCAATCCATATAAATTCTGTTTTGGAGGGATTTAAGAGGAGACGATTCGAGACCGTCCATTCAGAGAGGATATTTATGGCATCACACATCAGCCCAACCGAGACCATTGCTGCAGCTGCTTTGCAATGGACATAAGCTTGAATGTCATCTGCATACAATTGATGCAGTAAGCCAGATAGAGTAAGCAGAGGACTGATTACAGAGATGTAGATAATGTAGAGCAAAGGACTCAGCACTGAACCCTGAGGAACTCCCAAAGGGGCAGGGACCCAGCGAGACCGAGAAGTACCAGTAACTACACAATTGGTACGGTCAGTAAGAAAGGAGCGGAGCCATTCAAGAGGGCCGCCAGTCAAACCAAAAGAAATAGAGAGCCGCTGAAGGAGGTCTGTTAGTATTATTATGTTACTGTGTTCTCTCATCGTTAGTTAAGATAACATGCTAAATAATTGAATCGCAACTGGACTGAGCGCATGATTAACTGTTCATCATAGTTGTATATATGTTATTCTACTGTCATTGATGTATATATTATTAGTAAGTACTTCAGGTGACCCTAGCTAGCGGGGTTTGTGGACCCCTTCAGGTCCCCAATTGTTACCAATGTCACAGGAACCTTGAACAAATTATCTTACTGCTGTTATTCTGGTTGGCTACAATAGAATAAATAAAAATTGATTAAATAATTCGTATCTTTACGTTCGATACTCGTTAGCCCCATAAGGTAGATTAAGCCTTCAACTTCCCAGAGGTAAGAGTAAAATGAGCGGGAGGACAGATTGACGGATTCGAAGCTACCATGTATACATGTAGTCAAAGTAGACTTCTGTAGACCGCCCTAATTATCTGTTAATAAGTATCATGCAATCTTACTCACTTATTGCATCCTGTCAGTTTGAATTAATAAACGGGTGTTATGACTAAATGCACTTTCAAGCTGTTTAAAAGCCAAGCCACCAACAGAGAATAAATTCTATTTACTGCGATGCAAAAACTGATCTGAAGAAAACACCATCGCTCCAGGTGATTTCTGCAAGGGCAACCGTCAGGTATACATGTGTGGCACGGTGGCCGATTAGTTAGAGCGATCGGCCCGCAACGCTCAGTGTGCGCTGAGTGTGTGCGTTCGATCCTCGTCCAAGGAGTCACTGTGTAGGGACCTTGAGCAAGACCAACGCGCACAATTGCTCTGCATTGCAACTGCAGTGCGTCGTCGAGACGTGTGTGCACTTCTGAGTAATAAATATTGGAAGAAGGGCAATATAAATCTAAGTTCTATTGTAGTATATTGTATTGCATTGTACTGTATTGTGAAGAAGACCTGAGCTTTGGATTGGGACCAACTCTCTCCGAAATTCGAAAGGAGTTGCCTGTCAGAAATCAGACGTCAGATGGTCATCTGTTCTTCTTGAAATTCGATCACTCTTTGACTTTTGCGCACGCTTTAGTCCCGTTCCAGCGATTAGTGGATGCCTCCGCGTGCAGTGATCACGTGTTTCTGCGGGCATAGAACCTGTTCTAAGGGTGGTATAAAGACAGGTGGTGCGAAACTTACAGCGTGTGACTCTCGTTAGGAAATCGTACTCGTAATCTCCAATTTCTAACGCGCCACTTAAAAGCTAAGCGCAGGGCACCAGCACATTCACGAGCGCTGAGGTAAGCGTGGAGCTTATGAGTTTCCCTGAATCACGAAACACCGATCAAGACATATCTCCTCAATCTATGATCGAATGTATTTAACTACAAGTTGTACCTGCAACTCCCAAATCTTAAAAATTTCAACTTGTTATCACATTGAATCTGAAAAATGTCAGCGTTGATCTGAGATAAATAAATTCGCTTTCAACAGATTTCGAACAACTGTGAATCTTCTAGGGGTCCAGTTGCGAAGGCTCTAGGGGGACGAGCTACAGAGTCAACGGTGTTGTTCCTTTGTTTGCTCACGTAGGCCTACTGCGCTCTAAGACTGTGTTGCTCCTCGAGTGTTCCTGCTACTGAGCAATCAACCTACAACATACTCAACGCAGATGTAAACGAACTAAGTAAGAATGCGATCATCTCGCCTGGCTTACATTTATTTATTGCTACTGGCAACGGTTACAGATCTCGTTGTAAAAATCTGTGCTTCGTGAAACACGATATTTACTGTCTATAGTCTGTAAGTCCTTTGGGCCACTGCACTTGTTTCCGCGCATCATCTGTTCGCGAACGACGTCTAAGCCTTTGAAATGCACCTCTGAAAATGTCGCCGTCATCAGACGGCTCGTGCGTAAGCCAAGCCGTATGAAAATGTCGCCTAATAGGAAAATTATTTATCATGTCCATGGTGGCAGACGTCTCAGGGGATCCGACGTCGTTTAAGCTTTCGCAACTGGACCGGGAATATCCGTATACGACGTAATTGCACCTGCAATTCCTTCCAACTGAATACGAGTTCACGTGACTTTCCATCTCCCACTCAAATCTCCAGAAAGTTTATTAAGACGTGAACGCCCGCCCGGCTTCGAAAACTAATCCAACGGATCTTCTGCCCACTTGCCACAAGATGTCGCTCTTCAACACTAATAGACACGCCCAGATTTACCACCGACGAATGAAAGACGCCTTTCCTTTGCATTGACTTTTCCGAATCGTACACAAATATATATATTTGTTTATCAATCAAATATCTATTCAGTTTACAAATGCTTATTATATACACCCAAGCATATTATGTACATGTAGATGTATCTAAGCATACATGTATATACACCCATTTATAAACTGAATAGATATATGCATATACATATGATTATATGCATATGCCTATAATCATATGCATATGCAAAATATTATGCATATGATTATATGCATATCAAATTATACGTATATAGGACCTAAGCGTGATTGTTTGTGTCACCGTTTCCAAGCTGCATTATGGTTGTAACCATCTTGTTCGGACCTCATGTGGTCGTGGGCGTGTCGAGGTTTTGTTACCTCCATCGCCGGGTCTTGGCCGATCAACCGTCGTCGAGTTAAATCGATCGACTCATGTAATTGATTACCAAGCTGTGCAATGACCATAACATTGATAAATATGACTGCCTCTCTACATCAACCATGCAGTCAATTTCTAGCTAAGTAGACACAAACACTTCAAAGCATCTTAAATTAGTGTAATAAAAAACTTAATAGTGCCTCTGAGTAGATATCTTGAAGGGACGCTATATCAAGCATTTGTGATTGATTGATGAAACTTATAAGCTACACTGTTTTCAGTGCTTTTCACGTATGTGGTAGTAGTGGTACGGGTGGTTGTGGCGGTTGGGAAGTGGAAATATAGTTGTAGTCGTAGAAGTGTAGTGGTGGCAGTGGTTGTAGGCTACTAGTAGTATCAGTAGTACTAGTTGGCCTAATAGTTGTTGTAACGGGACAGGCGATAATATGAGGTCTGAATGTGCATATAATTTAAGACGGAAATGCGGTTCTAAACCTTTCTTTCGTACTAATTATAATAATAATGGCAATATTCGAGGTGGACGTTTATAGTTGGCGAGCAAATGAAGAACGCACCATATTGATCAGAGGAAATAGTGTTTCTCTACTGTTACAGTCTAAATAAGCAGAAAGGCATTTTCTCTCACTTATCGCCTGGCAAATTTATGCACGGTGCGTATGTGTATGTGCGTGAAATATGAGCGTCGTATAATATATGCCTGATTGCGCATTTGATGCCGTCATCGTCCATCGTCGCAGAGAGCACTATCGTTCAACTCCTGCTCAGCCGATGGCCCCCTCTGACGACCGCCGATAAAACTCCGGCATCGGAGGAATGCGTTTACGGGTCGCGTTTATTGTAGTGATGCGCGTAGGGATACAGAGTGACGCAGGCTGACGCTTACTTAAGACATAGATACGACGGTTATAGTACAATTGCAAGCAATCGAACACAACGAGACATAGCCTAAGGAGGAAGAATTCAGCAAAGCATGCTTACAGCGTACTATAATACAGAGCAATGCTACAATTAAATTGGTCACGTTGCTCGAGTTAAACGCCGCACCGCTTAAGCGAAATAGACGACTGCGCTGGAACAGAAGTGACTTTAACGTTTGGACACACCGAACGCAGAAGACAGCGCTTGAGAAAAGCATAAGACGGCGTTTGACCGATGTCCTGTGCCGGTGTCCTACATCGGCGCTTGAGCAGGAAAAGCAGCGTTTGAGCAAAACAGACGAGAGAACGGCTTTGGAGGAAGCAGCGGTTAATCGCCGTTAAATGAGAAACTGCGTTTAACCCACATCAGAAACAGACGAACATACAAACGATCGACAACTGAACACAGAGTCATAAACGACAAACGTTAACTGGCACGACATCTGAAGAAGGACAGACGACGTTAGCTGCTTATGGTCATAGACCAACGAATACGATGCAAATGATATAGATATCGCATCCGAGAGTGTCCTCTGGATGCAGCAGCAGCAGCAGACATCCTTCTTCTGCATCCGTCGGCGATTCATTCGCCAACAACGCCTGGTGAGTCTGCGCACATCATACAACAGAAGCAATCGAACAAAGCAGACCACAGATTGTATAGATTCAGGCAGATTGAGGAGGCATTTTCAGCAAGGCATTCGACTACATTAAATTATTTAAGTTTAAGAAACGATCAACCGCGAGCGCAAAGACGAAAGAATATCAACCGGTCGAATAGTTAAATCGGAAGAAGGTATCAGACAACAGAGTTTTCCAGGTAAGCAGGTACACATTATATCATTTGCCAACAGCGGTTGAAGACCATTCAATTCGGTGACGGTCTTAAGTTTCATAACATTATTGTCTGGGGGCACCTCTGGGAAGGCGTTAAACAGAATGTGCACTCAGGATTTCGATAGATCTCTAGAGCTCTCTTTTCCAGATGCGGTTAGCCATCTGGTTTGATTACACGCAATTGGCCATCTGGTTTGATCGCAATAAACGAAGAAATATGATAAAAATTGCTCGGCAACCCAGTATAAATTTTCAGTGGAAATAACACTGCCTTTTCTATCAGTGTTTACTACTACAGCTGAGATATAAAAAAAGCAACACGCTTCAGCATGTGCCCAGTTGACACTATTTCGCTACACTGTTTGATGGTGAGTAATATCATTTTAGAGGACAGAATGACATTAACTGGTTTGTTAACTAAGAGACAATGGCAGATTCCTCGATTTCAAATGCAATGTAATCGAACAAGTAAATCCGCGGCCGGTGAGCCCCATGCACATAAAGTTACCCAAAGATAATGCAACTTAGCTCTTTATTAACGATAACCCATTCATACAGAACAGATTTTGAATGTCGTGCGCTGCAGAGAATGTGGTCACAAAACGTAAGATGCCTACAATGACTGAAGTCACTGTTAAGCAGATCAATCACACTAACACTAAGTTACACTATAGAGCAGTCTCTATGTAGCTTCACAGAATCAACGAAGTGTCACAAGACAAGCTGCAATACAATACAGTACGCAAGTTGACAATGCCCTCGACACAACGCTCAATGTGAACCGGTTGAGATTCCATTTGTGGGTTGATAACGACAGAGACATTTTAATTTTTGCTTGGAAAATAACTTTTTGTGAAAAACAGGTTGTTGTTATTTTTGACTGTGACTCTATAGAATTTCCAAGTCACCACATCAGATATCAATAATTTTTACTATTTTGTTTCAGAAAATAAAATGATTAAATGTTAGGTAAAGGGTATCATGAGTTAGTATGCCACAACTAGTTGATACTTCTCACTTACTCAATGCAGCTTGAACTTTGAAGTCTAATGAACAATTGGAAAAGTGTAACACATTGTTATTGTTATAATCAGCAGTTAAATTCAGCCAGATCTCAGCGGATCTGCGCCCAAGTCCACGAGATCCGGTACCACAATTTTTAGATCCACCACCTAACCTACCTGATCCGCCGCCTGAATTTTGAGATCCCCCACCTAAGTAAGTAGATCCGCTACCCATAAATGCGAGTAGCATCTGTCAGCGCGCTTTCGATGTTCGCGGAATCATTTCAAAAACTAACGCAGAGCCTACTCACTTAAATTTTACGCGGCTCTTTTAGTAACTTAACGCTGCTTGCGAGTGGTAGCCCAAGGCCGTAGGTTAAAGAACATACAGTTCGCTTTATTTTAAAGACTATCATTCGTAGATTAATTTTCTTAGAGATAGCCCGTTCTTGGTTGCTTAATCTGAATAAATTTCTTCTAGGCTGGAAGTAATGTCCAAGAGAAAACCGACCAAATAATCGGGTTTGAGATATGAGACGGGTGGCATATAGCTTTCTCCTCACTGTGTGTGTGCTGTCTGAAACAATTATTATGCAGCTTCGTTTGCTCACTTTTCGCAGTCATCTTCATTGCAGCTTAGATCGTTCAGTTTTAAGGGTTTAGACACAAAGTTGTCAACGTTGACTTTCTGCAGAAATTCAGCAGTGATGTATGATACTCAAGAAGAACTAAGCTGACTATCAGAGTCATTGCAACCAGAATCCATTAAACTGAATGAGGCTAACCGACTTATTATCAGACAGGTTTAAGTTTCTGTGTCACGTAAGTCTGAGAGTGGAGAAAGGTATTTGCTATCCTTCCTGCGATTGATGGTTCGTTTAAGGGTTTTGCAATTATGTAAAGCCCTGCAAGAAGCAGGTAAGGAAATATACAAAACCAGTTCTATCAAGCCTGGTTGATTCAATTTCTGCCAGACTTACGCCAGAGTCTGAGAAATCCACAATTGAATGCTTCAGCATTTTATTACCCTCTTCTTGGCCTTCAACTCATTAGCATATGGGGGAAATAAGCTAAATCTGGCATGTAATAAGTTCTACAGTTGTATGTTCCATATACTAAGGCATTGAAAGAGGAACACAGAGACTTCAAACATGTGAAGGGAGCTGAATTGTCTGTGAAAAAAATTAAAAGGCGTAGGCCCTAGCCGCCCTATATCAGTGCTGAATGTGAACGTGGCTTTAGCAAAATAAACTTATTTTTCCCGCCACTAAGGCCGTGCGTTCGCGTTGAATATATTTCCTCTCTTTTTTTCATTTCTGTCGTTGGACCGCCTTTGAGTGAGTGGAATCCAATACCTTATGTGCAGTCGTGGATATATAAAGAACGCGTAAGAGACTGACTCACCCAGCAGCGTCACAGTATGTAATAATTAATTGCATTGACATTTTTACGAATGGCGAATGTCATGTATAAATTTATTAGATGGACTTGCCCGGATTTGAAGCTTAGGTTTTGGTCTGATGGATTTTAAAAAAAATTTGGAGATACACCAACTCTGGATGAACAATTTAACCATGCATTGACTGCTTACAACAATAACATTCATTAATAGGCTACATTACAACAGAGCTGCAAAATTTCATCTGTAATACTTTATAGGCTTCTAATTAATTGCATACTGAAGTATGCTTTTCATAATCAATTCTCTCAAAATTGACGCTTTTCACCACATCTCATTCAAATGTGCATATTCGTGGAATCGTGCAAGATGTCTGCATGAAATTTTCATCATTTGATGTGGTTTTTAAACAACAACAACATAAAAATGGTAAAACTTAAATACCCCGGATATGGTATCCTTTCTCCCAGCCGGTAACCATTTTACCTTTCAAAATTCAGATTATGGCACATGAAACTTGTTCAAATATTCGATTGAGGTTTCTCGATTACCGCCTGAATATTCTATAACGCATCTTCAGTCATTCCTTCAAAAGACGCCTCTGGATTAGAACAGGGAAACTGTTCAGTTAAAAATAATGAGTATTGACAACGCAGTCAAATGACACGGTTGGAAATTGAACACTCAATTACAAAGTTGCCCACGTTTTGCTGTTCAAGAAGTAAACCTACATTTGAATATGTACAACACGACTCTTATGAAGGAGACAGCTAAACATGTTGTATTCATTACATATTGCGTTATTTGATGGCTGTCATTAGATCTTAGTGATTATATCGTAGTCATTGGATCGTGTCATTAGACGTACACGTGTTCAGAAGCAATTGCTGCTGCTTCGTGTGATTGTAAGCTGATGCTACTGATTTTATGACTTTCCCTAGAAGGCGATTAGTTCCGTTTCACTGAAAGGAATCTCATTCTGCAACTAACTTCACGGTACATCGATTCTCTGGGCCTTTGTCAAGTCTGAACAGCAGGATGCATAGCAGTAAAGATGAAAGCGCCGAAGCAGTGCGAAAATCTGTAGACTGATAAATACCATCATCAGCTATTTTTTCAGTTTTATTCAGCTGAAATTTTTTTTAAAACTTTTCTGTCAGGTCGTTTCAATTTATTTATTGTTCACCATAGAAGAGAACGTTGCAAAAGCACGAACGTGTTACCCAAATGACTTACATGAATTGTTCTAATGGATGATACAAAATGGGAAGCCTATAGCTATATATAGAAGGAACTGTTGTCCTGCTCGATAGGGTCATCTGTGTAATATACCAACCGTTCAGAGAACGCATTGACATATCAAGAGCGAATTTCATCATAATGAAGGCAATCAGTAAAGCTAGAAAGAAATACACATTGTTCTCACCTTTACTAGAGGATGATCAAAGCGAGCATGATATGAATAACATGCCATGGGGTCTCAAATTGTATTGGTGCTTTATCAAGGTTTAGAGTAGACTTAATTAGAAACAACCTGAAATGAGCCGAAGATCAGAAGGAAGATTTCTCCATAGGTATGGATGGACCTGTTGTTTTAATAGAGAATTTTCGTTCGAGTAAATGCACTGTAGTATTCGGTTCAGTTTCTCGTGCGATGTACGCAGGAGTGAAAGTCAGAAACTATAAGTTTAAATGCTGATCAAATGCATCGGATAGGGTTTCATAAGTGTAACTTACTTGCACATGTTTTGTTTGATGAACATCTAAATACGAAGTTGGGCAAAAGCTTGATTGGTGTGCGAATTGGTCTATATGAAGGTGTGGACAATTCATATCATACTTCACAGTTTCTTTGCATCCGCGTGTTTGAGATTGTTCTTTTTACTCTTGTCCATAACGCATCCGTCTCCTCTACCATTTCGGCTCTCTCGCTGTCTCTCTCTCTCTCTCTCTCTCTCTCTCCTTCTCTCTCCGTGTCACCGTCATTCTCGCCCTCCCCTCTCTCTCTCTCCTTTATGTTCCCGTCCTGCTTCTTTTATATTCTCCCCTCTCTTTATGTCCCCTGTCCCTTATTCCTTACCTCGTTCTGTATATTTCTCTTTCTCTCACTCTCTCTCTCCCAATGCGATTGCGTTTTCGACTTATAATCGGCGAGCTTACAACTGCCCTTCTGGTGACCGAGGCATCGAGTGCAGTGCGAGTTGTCTGGCCTAGTTAGCGTTCGATGGAAATGCGATTATAAACGCAATTCGACTCTTGTTCGACGAGAGAGTGTCAAGCCAATCCTCTTCGCAATTACTTCCATTAACTGAAGCACGCCTAGCGCCTAATCAGCAAATCATTGGATCAGACAGGCGTTCTCGTCTATGAGCTTCAGATAAGAAAATCAGACAGCTCTTCGCTGCATTCCTTTACTGGCCAGTTAGTCTGGCAGGCCTCTGCGTGTGTGGGTGTCATTGAGAGCATAATATTAGCCGCCTACAAATATACACTTAGAGCCAAGACTCAGAAAGGTCTTGGAATCACATCAGAAGTGGCAAAAGATAAAAACAATATTGACTAAGTAGAAGAAATATAAATGAAAACGTCCTAAAATTAATAATAATGTTATAAATCCCTCTTCTGTCATTGATCTCTGAATTACAATGTAGGCCTACACCAAAAATAAAGAAATAAAAAGCAAAACAATTTGATAGAAACTCAAAGTGCAATCTTCTAAGTTTAATATGTATTTATTTAGATGTAATTAAGCCAATCCTAAAAATCTTTTTATGTGTTTTCTGGCTTGATTGAAATACAATTTATAACCATTTATTCCACAAAACGCTTGACTTCACAACAACAGCAAAAACACATAGAAAGTCAACTAGTCCTATATATATATATATATATATATATATACCTTCAACACGCTATGAATTATCTCAGTCCTTCACGAAATGGCAAGCGGCCCCCTCTCTCTCCTCTCTCTCTGTCTCATTCACACTCCCTCTCTGTGTAAATAAATAAATAAGTAAGTAAGTAAGTATACTCTTTATCGAACCAACTGCATAACCGCTCTGATATACAATACATTTAAAAGCACAGCATTCAAATCAAAAATTAAATTGGGGAAGAGATTCTGTTGCTAAATTTTGTGCAGTTTATTTGACAACTGAAAAGGTTGAATAATTTTTTAGCCAACATTTTCCTGATAAATTTGTTTTAATGAGTCAGCCTCGTCTATTAAATTCTTGCAAATGTTGGCAGAGTAACTTTCACAAAAGTGTTCATAAATGACCATGTAGTCATAATCTTCTTGGAGACATTTCCAAAAGCTCAAATTTGTTGCAAAGACTTGACACTGCAACAAAACGTTTTTAAGTCCTGTTGCTACGGAATGAATAACTGGACAAAATATTCCATCTCTGAACTTATACCTTGCAGACTTTACAAGTAGAACTGTTTCAACGACTGCATCATTCAAATTTAGTGCTTGGAATTTTGCAACATTTCCTAGAAAATGTCTACTACAATATACTGTCAATCAGTCTCTCATTCATACTCAAAAATATAAATTTTATCGGGCCACCACTTTGCTCTCGACGGGCCTGCAAACTACACAACATCTTTAAGCGCAGACCCACTCAATGCATATGCGAGCGCCTTCTAAACGTTCGCATCTGCCGCATCAACGGCATCAGAAGACAAATCCAGACAATAATATGTCACAGATGACGTCAGTGATGCGCACGGACAAAAAGCCATTAGCAGACAAGTCAGGAATCCAATGGATCATCAACTTCACGACAAATTTCAGGCAAACAGGCGCTTACAATTTGCTGGCTAATCAGTGGCAAAATTGCATTCATGCGCTACATAATCTTCATGAAAATAATAACAGAGGTTTTTTTACAGAAATCCATTATTACATAGTACCTGCTGAACAGCGAGCGAGACCAGTGGACCTTAATGTGAATTCCACGATTATTTCCTTATGCATCTTTAGTGATTATTTCTTAGTGTAGAGACTATATATATATATATATATATATATATGTGTGTGTGTGTGTGTGTGTGTGTGTTTGTGGAGATGTCCATTATCAATACGCCACCTTAGGAGTAACCTAATTTGTATATTATAATACTGAAGGTGAATTGTGCCCTTATTATAACCCAGTGCTTAGTGCATAGCGTCATATAAGTGTTCGTCTTCACGTTGGTATGGGCAGTAATTTAATTGAGTAATTGAAATTAGGTAATATGAATTACAATTGTGATTGCTAATTTGTGATATATTGCCCTCAATCAATGTAGTTTGTCATTTGTAATTCAATTACCTATTTGCCTGTAATTTGTAATTTCTAATTACATTGTAATAAAGAAATAACTTTACGTAATTTTAAAAATATATAATCGCTTTGGAACAAATTTTTTGAAACAAAAATAGTCTTACTTTGATATTAATGGTATTGCTATTTGAAATATATAATTGTTGAATCGGAAAAATTGCTCGAACAGCTGCCAATCTGAAAGAACATTAAAGCAGTGATTTCTGATGATGTTATGCAAGGAAAATGGAAAACAGAAAGCATGTGATCCGACAGAATTTTGCCTGCATTCTTTTACTCTGATAATGTTAGTAATTTGAAATTTGGTGCAATATAAACTGCGTAATTCGTAAATTCCAGCAAAACTCGAAAGTAATTTGTAATGTGAAATTCAATTACATTTTCGCCTGTAATTGGTTATTTGTGATTGAATTACATGTCAGCCTGTAATTTTCACATTCCTGGTATTTGCATGATGAAGCAAATGAACTCGACCGAATTATGAAAATCAGAATACGTTACACCTCTGTAGTATTTTACAAAATTATAAATTGCGCAGTCATTTATAGAAGGCTGAATAAATTTGAATATACTTTTCTATTACCATTTGCTATTATTATAGAAGACAAATATTAATGGTATGACGTGAAGCTTAATTTGCTCTAGTTTGATCGAAAATAATTAACTGGCATCTTAAGCGTAGATCATTGTACAATTCCAATATATTTGCGATATATCCGGTTGACGGTTGGCGGTCCATTTCTATTGGTGAAACACGAAGGCAACCTTTAGAGGCAAATTAAGTCAGGCGACTGAACGCTGCTGCAGACCTTAATCTTGACCTTAACAGGCGAACATTGCAGTTCAGAACATGTTTCAAAGACATGGCCGCAGTGGTCGATGTCGTTGATTCCATCTAATTCTGCGAGATTGCTTACATCACACTGGTTTTCATCGTGGAATACTATTTATGAAATTCCGTTGATTAAGCATGCTAAGTCGTGTGATCCGTCAGTCTCATGGTTTGGCCGTTTTTAAGGTCATATCCGCACTCTCCACTCACACCTCCTGCCGTAATGGATGTCCAAAATCATTTCTCATATGATGTCCTAAAGTTCTTCTCTTAACTAGCCGTCCATGCATTTTGCTACCCAATAATGTCAATATTTTATTGTTTTTTCATCATTTTATTTCCGTTGCTGACTCAGCTAAGCCTGCTGGTTTTAATTTTCTTTTAAGCATTTCTCCAAAAGCATTATTTTGTATACTGTTCTGCAAGAGTTCGTCCTGTTTTTATATTTTACAGTAACTATACATAGGTCCTAGGAGCCACTAGCTATTTATAGCGGGATCTGTCGATCCCTTCATGGTGCCCCTATGAAGTATACAGCTATGAATAAAGATGGTAAAGGTGTTCAATTGGTTTAAAAAAATTGGTTCAATTAATAATAATTAGCAGCAAGTTCATCTTGCTTCATATTCTTTGTATAAATTTCGTTAGATTCATTTGTCCAGCTGCGTCAGTCCTTTCGGTGTTGGGCTTTCTCCCTCAGACTGCTTCATTCATCTATCATCATCCAATTTAATTAATATGTTTCATATGTTAGGACACAGACTCTTATTGACATAGTTTTTAACTTCGAATACAGCCAGCTGTATCAACCGATCGCTATTCTGGTCAATCGCTGGTGACGTCTTTCTCCTATATTTGAGAGAATAAGGAATTTTGAATTATATTTTGATAATGGAAAAAGTGACCAGACGCCTGCCTCCTCTAGTGAAGAGAATCAAGGTGAAGTTGCACTAAAAGACCGAAGAAGTAGAGTTCGCTGCTGCTCAGCGTGTCTGGATTTCTGAGGTCGAATAGAATTCGACACGTTGGTTGCAGAACCAAAATGATCGCTCATTGTGGGATTAGTTCCCTTGGGGTGTTCTGTAAGCCGGTAAGATGGATTGGGTTGGGTTAAGGGATGCTGTGCTGTATTAGCGTCAACGCGGGTGCGAGGACAAAGGGCAGCTGACCAATCCCTACTCATGATGCAGGTCGTGTGATCCGTGCAAATTCAGTGAGGTTTTTCCCAACGACATCCATCTATCGCTTGATATTTTTTCAATCAGGCTTGGTATATTATATATATATATATATATATCATCATGCTATGAAAACAAACAAGACATTTTGAGGATGATGCCCGAAATGCTCAAAGGTGTATGGAGATTAGGATAAAGTGACTCACTTGGGTGATACAGAGGGCCTAACAGACAGAATCTTATCTTAGAGTTAAAGTCAACATAAGATGAATTGCACCCCATTCTACAAAAGGCAACGTCTACATAATGGCATGTACATATATATACTACAAGCGCCCTTATAGCGGCACGGCTACTTTACGGGACTCTAGAAATTGTCCGTTTAATAATAATAATGATATAGCAATAATAAAATAATAATAATAATATCGCATTTCACCTCTCTGTCTGTTTAAGATCGCATCGTGTTTGAGTGTGTGAAGCCTGGTAATCTTGGCCAGAAAGCTCCACTGCCGCTCCAGTGACTAAGATAGCGCAAATGTGCCTAACATTAGATAATTTTTAGTATATATAATATATATATAGTGAGTCAAATACGACCTTCATGTCCATATATAAGCACTTAAGCTCTTGAAGCGTATAAGACGGGAGCAAAGTGGTTGCACGCCAGTCAGGTTCACAACAGACAGGAATTTCATCCTTAAAAGCCTCCATTCAGACCTAGCAGACGCGAGTACCGTTCTGGAGTGCTTATGTGGAATCGAAGGACGTATTAGACGATATAATATATTATACAATATATATATGTTATATATATATAATATATGTATAAATATACAGAAACTCTAATGCGGTTTCAGCAGACCTTGCAATGCAATACATGTGTAGTCAATTCAAGCCATTGTAGTCAATGGATGAGTGAACTTGTAAATTGTAATCATAAGTTTCTAAGTAATAGTGAAACAATCAATACACTGTACTTGTTAACTAAGGATAAATAAGCTAGCTAAGCACTGTGGCTCTTTTCCCCTCCTTTAGCCAGCCTGCTTAACGTTCTCCGTTTGGCGTCTTCTGGCCTACTTTATTCATATTACTAGGTTGCCCTAACCCGCGGGACCCTTCGTCCCTGATTGGAATTATATCTCGTAATTTACTGTTACCCTGCACCAACTAAAGTGTATTATTGTGTTCTTCGGATTACAAAAAAACATAATGAAATCAAATTAAATGAATATAAAGGGACATAAGCCTGCTTTAATAACAATAATAATGATAATAACGCCAATTTATATGGCGCCGCAAACGCGGTCCAAACCACTAAAAGGGCGACGTACAACCTAAAACGAAAGTCAGCAGACAGGATCAGCCTTAGAAAACAGAAAAACTTTCAGTTTACTTTGGTGCCTTCTTTGTCACCAAGGCATCCTGGTCAAGACTGTCATTCTCTTGTGAGCCCTATATGCTGAGTTGTGAACGAATAGAAGAGAAAACATCTATAATTATACATGGTTTACAGTTCAACCAGGGCTACGACGGGGCGTTATGACGACATCAGATCTCATCAAGCACCAGTATGGAGGAAATTATGCGGTCCTCAGTCCCAGGGCCGTATCAGGTAAGTCAGCGGCCCTTGGCTAATTTATATCAATGGGCATTTTACATCACTATATAAAGGGGTCCTTACATAACGACGTGTCAACCATATTATCACATTGTTTAAAAACATGCATTCCGGAGCACGATTTGCGAAGACATATTTTACCAAAATTGACATCAAGTGTCTATTATAACATTGAATTGTGCCGTAATAAATGTTGAAATTAATAATCAATCCATTAATATATAAGCAATAGTCTATTACAGTCATATCAATTTTATTGCATATACATGCAGAGTTTACCAAATTAATTGAAATGACTTTGTTGTCGAGACTATAATGTGTAAAATCATGAATCAATGCTGTGACGTGGAGAGCATGGAGCAACTGGGTAAAGAAGGAAAGCGAAGTCACTGACCTTTGTTATCCCACAGTGTCGTTAAACTGCAACTAGCCTACAGTACTGCTAATACATTACAGTACTGCTAATACATTACAGTACTGCTAATACATTTTTGTCAAGAAACACTCACGCTCTAGTAAAACCTGATATTTCTGAATGTTTTGATGTCTAAAAGCAACCATTAGTGATAAATGGAAACATCTCCATCTTTAGTGGTTCTGCCTCTTTACTCAGCTGGGAGTCCCTCAGATCCTCTACCTTGTCCTTTTCAAACCTAGTAGCTCTTAGACATTGATGTGTCGTCGAATGGACGCTATACAGAGTCAGATTTATATTCGTTCTGCATTGGCTTAACCCGACGATGCAGATTAGCGATCCCTCTTTCCTCGACGTAGGTCGATAAAACAAAGACAAAAAGACAAAATGTGATGGTTCGTGATATTCCGTGTATACGAATTGCCACGGGGATCGTGCTTAAAAAGAACCGAGCCGTCGCTCCGGTGAATTTGACTAATAGAATAAAAGTAGCTACAAATACGCCTAAGTTTCTGGCGTAGCTGTGATAGTGGCCATAGCAACAGCGGAATGACTGAATGCCAACGGGCATGATAGAAATGCGAGTACCGTACCATTGGGGAAAAGAATGTAGGAGATGATGTCGTGTGAGGCTAAAGTGCAATGCATGTCGGTGTAGATGCACTTAGATTACGGCACTGGACATGAAACCTTAAAAGTGAAACCTCTTACCAACCAGATGGGTATGCGGTCTGTGTAGAACAGCAGTAACAGTGAGGCAAAACTTTAATCAATAGCTTCGTATAGGAAGAAACAGCGCCCACTCTTATGCGAGCCGTTATTGCAAGTAGTGAAAGTAGTGGTGGTAGAAGTAGTAGTGGAATGGAAGTAGTAATAATGGGGGAAGTTCTTGCAGTGGTAGTAATGCCGGGAAAAACGAGATAATTGGCTATTGCGGACTTGATCTGGTATATAATGCCGGTGAATAAGCTGGTCTCCCTGACATGACGTTTGTGGGCGCTGTGAAATTTTCGAAGATTTACATTACATTAGTGTACTCAAACGAGGCCTATGATCCTTCTGAATTTAAAATCATGGGTTGCATTTTGTCTTCGATGGTTAGTCTTCTTCGATGTCATTCTCTGTTGAAAAACTGCTGGGAAAGCGAAAGCAGTGAAGCATTGGATGGCATTTACAAGCGCCAATAGAAAAAACCTATATAGTTTCTACCATTTGGAAGCTTTATTATCATCAGCACTTTGTCCGATATTTTGGACTACCATTCTTGGTTCCGAATGCAGCTTTATAATTATTAATTGAAGATATTAATAACACTACTAATTAAAGATTTGTAAATTAATAATAGTATTAATAAGTGGTGGTAAAAATATCATGATAAAAATTATGATCGACCTTATACAGCAACAACTAGCGGTTTTGTACAAACTGCAGATTATTACTTCTAATATTGTAAGGATCTAATTTCGAGACTATCAAAAAAGCTTTTACGGCTTTTATTAATTATTATTTATTTATTAATTATTTCTCTTTACGGCTTTTATTAGTATTTTGTAAGGCCAGATTTCTTCCACACATACGTGTAGAACATAAAGAGAAAAGGAAAGTATTATTTCATGTTTGGATATTATATATATATATATATATATATATATATATATTAGGGTGCTTCCATCCATAATGTAAAAAATTAAAGTTAGTTTTTTTTCTTTCTCCAACCTACCATTCGGTGCCACTTAGCATGTAGACTGCATATCTGAAATATGTTTTAGTTTGAACAATGTTTAGGACTTGACCAATCGATTTTTATTTTTATAAGGCTGCTCATGTATTTTCATCGATGGCTGCATGGTGGAAACACATACGTGTAGAACATAAAGAGAAAAGAAAAGTATTATTTCATTTTTGGATATATATATATATATATATATATATTAGGGTGCTTCCATCCATAATGTAAAAAATTGAAGTTAGTTTTTTTCTTTCTCCAACCTACCATTCGGTGCCACTTAGCATGTAGACTGCATTTCTGAAATATGTTTTAGTTTGAACAATGTTTAGGACTTGACCAATCGATTTTTATTTTTATAAGGCTGCTCATGTATTTTCATCGATGGCTGCATAGTGGAAAATACTCACAGAAAGTAGATGAGCTTATTTTAAGTTCCAGTGCGATCAGGAGAGCAAGAATCAAGCACTGACGCTAGTTAGGCATCTTTTGACCCCACAGTTCCGTTAGAGCTACTCTGGGATGAAAATATCATGCAAGACTTCACAGCACCTGGAAGAGAGAAAGTTAGCAGGCTTCCCAGTCTAGTATCAGGTCAAAACCTCATAAAACTCCACGACGGAATAGCAGGTACTCTGGCTCGTGAAATTATACAGACCATAGATATATGGGGAAAACGGAAACGTACCAGAGGTTTATCTTTTGTCACTACCTCTTCAAATATAGGAGTCAAAGGTGAAGCATGAGTCAGACTCGAGAAGGAATTTGGACGACAAGTTTTAAACTCAGCAAGATGACTATCGTCAACTTTTGGAGCTCACTATCATTTTCTTTTGAACTGTTCTTCCTCGAGGTATTCATTTCCTGCATCCTGGAGCGGTTCACCGTGATTGTTGGATAGCAAGGGCCTTTTATAAAGATGTTGTTGTTCCATAACCAGTTTCCATTTACTCATAGACCAAAGATATCTCGTCGTGGATCATCATGCGGCAAGCAAGTCTAGGATCACTTGAAAGAAGTGGCTATGTTTGTAACTTGTATATACGTGAGGTACTGGTTCCAGAGGTCATCGGCAACTGGAGAGCCTAGAAACGACGTTGCTCTTCTTTGTGAGTTGTTTCTGTATGAAGACAAGGACCACATCATTCAGCCGTCATCTGTTGTACCTATCTTAGCAGCTGATAGGCTTTGCTTTCTTTGATAAGAATGTGTCCTTCAAGGAAAAGAGAATGATGGTAGCTGCCCTGAAACATAACGATGGTGCTGACAATCCTCTGAAACACAACTTGCCATTCAGTGAACCTGTGAACAAGGGTTTGCACGATTTTGTCACAAAATCAACCATGCAATTCTTCAGGAATCTTAACCTTGATGAGACATTTATGGAATTTGATCCAAGCAAATGGGAATACCAGCCAGAATATAGCAGAAGTCTGGAAATTTGTCTTTCCTTGAAAGTGGTCAATGACCTGGCTGAGCCTAGAGTAGCCCTCATTCAAGAATTCGACTCTTCCATAACCAGAAATGAGGAGCAAAAGCAGTACCTCCTACAGGTTGTTGAGCACCATGGAAGCTTAATTTCAGCTTCAACCAAAACTGTAGCCATTATTTAAGCCAAGTCACAGTAAACTGAAATATAGCAGCAAAAAGTTGCACGTTAACAACAGTCGAAGCTTGAAGAACCAATGAGCATTTTGCAAAAACTTTGGACGCTTTGGTCAAGTTCTAAATATTGTTTGTTTTTAATAAAAATTGAACTGTATCCTTTGTCGAGCTAATGAAACAGAATGGTGGGTTGGAGAATGCCTTTATTAAACTTTTCATTTTTAGAAGCACCCTAATATATATATATATATATAACTATATATATCTGTGCTCATGTTCGCGAAGGATTTGCATTAATTTGAAACTAGAAAGTTACAAAATAGCGATTTTTAATGTGAAAACCTAAAATACAATTAGCCTAAACTTTGATTTACTTGCTTGTCTTTTTTTAACTCGGCAGACGCAGACTTGATCTCTTATAGCCTGTTTCTTTCGATTTTTCAAATAGAATGGTCATTTCTGTCGCTTTACATATTTTATTATCAATCATCTTGTAATTTTCCTGTGTGTTTCATATGTATAATAATGACAGGATGATTGTAATTCGATTGTAATAACCACCAGCTGTTAAACAATTGTTAGGTATTTCTGAAAAATTTCTAGGCATAGGCTACGTCTGGGACCAATAGGCCCGAAGCCTAGCTGGAAAGAGCACCTAAAATATATTGCTAAACGAATTTACCAAAGTAGTCAGGTATACTCTGAACATCCATGCCATCTGTTAGCTGTCGATGGGAATCCGTTGGTTTATTTTATACGCCGGTGAGTGGGCCCAACACCAATGACTCTTTTCAGCTTACTGTGCATAGTTTTGCTAATAGATACATTTTTGCTTGTTGACTGACATTTAACGTCATTAACGCCAGCACAGAGAGCGCCTCTAAATAGATATTGAAGGAGCGCTATATAAATGTTTGATTACCTTAATTATCACGCACTCTCTTTTCACCAAACCCTAATGACTTATTCTTCCATACGTTACACGATTATATAATAAATAACAGTAATCATCAATATTGAATTATTTTATTTTTCATGCGAGGGACGGCTGGGCCCTTATGGTATGGGGCCCTTGTTCGGCCGAACGTGCTGAACAGGCCTTAATACGCCTCTGCGTCTGTTGTAGAACCAAGGCTAATTGATCATGAACCCGCTTTGTTACCCTGTCATTATTATACACATGAAGCACACAGGAAAACAACAAGATGATTGATGCTAAAATATTCATGGTTTCCTCTAAAAGCTGCGATTGTGTACATTGGGACAGCACTATCATCCAAGTCATTTCAGAAGTTTGCTACTCACGCACTGAATAATTTCTGCCCGAGTGTTCCTTTCGACATCCTAATTAGTTTATGCAGGTGACCCATAGTTGACCTATATGGCGCTAATTCAAATACCCTCTTCCGTCGGAGTACTTCCTTTCCAGTAATAATCGTATACGCTTCGATTGGATCTCCTCTGCTTTTTCATCTCTATAATGGTTTACTCAAACTGAGTGAGTGAGTGAGTCACTGCGAGTGAGCAAGTGAGCGAGTGAGTGAGTGAGTTCGTAGATATTAGTAACGGAAGATATATTATATGAACTTATATAAAGAAATTACGCAGAATGAACGACCACACAGTTTCAGAAAGATAATATAAAGTACGGTTGCCGAGAAGTACCAAGATGCTGTATTGTTTGATGGAATGACCCTAACCCTGAAAAATAAAACATAATATCAATCTACCTCGGGCAGATTGGTCAAAATGGAGACTTATCATTATTATAAAGTCGATGGGTGTAGGACTCTGGGTAATGAAGTTTAGGAGGTTCATTCAATTCAAGGGATCGGCTGCTAAGAAACAAGAAAGAATACAGAAAATAAGCAGAATATAAATTAAACCAGAACGTTTTAAACGAGCTGCAAACTATGACTAACATCATATTTAATTGGGATTCAGGATTTCAAAGACACGCAGACCGTCGGATCGAAATTGAGACGAAACCAAGAGAATGAAGACTCTGCAGTCTCTGCTCTGCTGTCACGATTGATCCGGACAATATGTCGAAACTAGTCCCTCCACTGCTAAAGCCAAAATCCTGCTATACTACATGAGACCGATACTTCACGATCGAATTATCCCTGCGGCTGAGAACCTAATGAGGAGAACCTTCTATGACAAAAATGCTTGATATTTTATAAATGTCATAATTATAAACATAAGTGCGGTATGAGCAGTTGTTCGAAATCGACAATTTGCTTGCTCTTTTTTACTTGTTTACTACAAGTCCGACTTCGCCTCTGTTCTCCTTCTATTTATATGAAGGAGAACGCACGAATTTCCACATCCGCTGTATCCTTACCACCGCATGCCTTGTTTGGAAAATATTACGTAAAGGTCAGAAACATTATTTTAGAATATGCCTGTAGTGTCAGGTATACCGTGCAATTGTCACATTTTAAATAGAGGTTAATTATTAGCGAGTGTCAATAGAATCTATAATCCGGTGAGCGCATTGTAGAGACCAAACTAATCTTTTGCGGGAATAAAGCCGCTGACCCGTATCACATATCCTATATATCACTCGCCTATTCTTATATCACTGGCCTATTCATTTTTAACAGGCCTATTCCTATATATCACTCGCCTATTCCTATATCACTGGCCTATTCCTATTCTTCTTCTGTGGTTCTCTGCCGTCAGGCAGGTTCATATGTCCAATGACGCCACTCCTCCCTGTGTTGAGCCTCTTCTTTCATTTCTATAGGCCATGCCTATTCCTATGTCATGGGCCTATTCTTGTACACAAAGTGTGGATTCTATTAGCACTCGTTAATAATTAATCTCGATTTAAAAGGTGACTGTTTGCGCGTCCAGAGGTTCTAATAAGGCGCTATGTAAATAGCCTAATACATAATGCATGTCTACTGTTAAACGTACAATTGCACAGTGTACCTGATACCACAGTCATATTCTAAAATGTTTTGATGCAATGTGCCTCACCTCCAATGTAATTATATTGTCAAATCTCTTAATAAAGCTACTTAAGTGTGAAATTGATCGTTTGCCACAGTCATTAACGCTCGAGGCGAACAAAGCTAAGGCTTCAATATTTCTAGGCCGGAAATAAAAATTTTTTAGTTATCTGCTCATCAGTTCACAAGACTCACTCTTCTGACTGTTCTTTTAAAACGTTTTATATCTGAAAAATAGAACAACGATATAAGATATTTGTAATCTGCTGAAGTGTCCGATTTGCCGGGGGTGGTGGTGTTCCCCAAGCTTCGTCTATTGACCTTCTGCATCTAGCCTTTGAACGACCCTTGGGGTTACTCGACCTCCTAAAATTCATTACCCAAAGTCCTACAGCCATCGACTCTATAATAATGATAAGATGACCAATCTGCCCGAGGTAGGTTGATATTATGGTTTATTCTTCAGGGGTAGGGTCATTCTTTCAGACAACGCAATATCTTGGTCCTTCTCGGCAACCGTATTTTCGTCGTCTTTTGTCACTTGGTTGCTATTGACAGCTATTCTAATTACGTCCCATTAAGCTTTTTCGGGTATTTGCAAGACTTAACATTGCCGGCAGCCTCGCATTTTACTTTGAGTGCAATATAGTCACGTCTGGCGTAGTTCATGTCAATAAACGGTTCTTCTATTAGCACTTCAGCCATGAGTTAATGTCTTTCGATAGCATGTGTACATGGTAGTTGACTATAGTGGCCATTGCAGGAACCTGACGTATTATGGAAGTTCGTTCACTTCATTTAAATGATGGCGAAACTTGGAAGTAAGCCCATTTCTTTACTGTGGCGAATTCTCTGCGTGCTAATCAGCGAATCGAGGAACGAATCGCGAATAAAACTGTTAATTTCGGCTTAGCAGATTTTATTATTTACTCAGCTCCTTCATGATAAATCGGAACCTGCTGTGATTAGAATGGATATAGGAGCCTAGGTGAATGATGGTGATATTTTTAATATTAATGATGATGATAATAAAAATAATACTACTAATAATAGGCCTAATAACATTAATTACGATAATAATACTACTACTACTACTAATAATAATAATATAAATATTAATAGTAGCATTAGTGATTATTGTGTTATCTACCAGTACTAAGGCTGCATATAGTTTTATAGCAAACTAGATAATTGTAAATTGCGAATGAAACCTACGGTGTTTGAAATCACTTCAGCGGCCGATGTTTCATACAGATGAATTGACGTTAAACAAATAATAATGATAATAATAATATAAATGATAATAATAATAATAATAATAATAATAAAAATAATGATAATAATAATAATGCACCAGTTTCTGATGACCAGACGTCTACAAGCGCCACAGTCGTAATATCCAAACTTCTGAAGCGCCACTCGGAAGACAAGCGTAGGGTGCCAGCCTTTTCAAGAGCGCTTGTTGGCAAGTAATTAGTTCGAGACTGTCAAAATATACACCTTTCTGTTTTACAGGGTTCAGTTACATGTATTGAATCGAGTGACCGATACATTTTTCGCTATCAATTCCACTTCCATTTAGGTGTATTTCTTTTCGTCAAACCCGCTTCCATTAATTTTAGGTATATTTCTTTTCATCAATCGCGTTTTCATTTACGTATATATATTTTCATCAATCCCGCTACCATTTAGGCCTACGTGTATCTAGCGGCGAAAAATTACCTAAAACCATTGAATTGTATTTAAGCATTTACAAAGCTCCTCTAGTAGGGTGAACTGTTCAGAAGCGCTGCCAGTGCGCAAGGTTCCGCGGGAAGAAGAAGGTTTAGAGAAAAGCAAAGGGATGAAAGACTTCTAGATAGAATTCTAGAGCGAATGGATGGAGAAAGCGCATTCCATAGAGAATTGAAGTTCTACATAAATATTATAACTCACGCTATTAACTTGTTACATTTTCTCCTCATAAGGGCCTAGGGTTAGGGCACGACGATGAGCCAATCAGGGACGTCATTTCAGCTTTTTCAGAGGGGGAAGCAAGAATTTTTGTGGCGACGGGGAGGGTAAAATGATTTGTCAAGCAAGAATTTTTTTGGCTACGCGGTGGGGTTTCCTTCTTGTTTTAAATTTGTTTCGGTTTGGTTTTTGCATTTTCAGTGGTACCAAAAGATTTGAGTTGCTAAATCTTGTATTGGCAAAAACGCTGATACAGTTTCAAAAAAGTAAAATTATTCAATTATAGTCACCTGTGATATGATAAAATGTTAATATATGAAATTTAATGAGATTTATTATTAAAACGGCTATTAAATTATGACCTTGTATGGAAATTTCCACGAAATTCAGAGGGGCAAATGCCCCCTCCTCCCCTCCCAAATGACATCTCTGGAGCCAATTGCAATATAATATAATCTTCGATAATTTACTTCTGAGAAACCAGCTACCACTAGCGCTATATCAACTTAAGTTAACAATAGTCAAGTTTCTCTTTTCGTTCCTGTGCCAGGCCGAAATCTTGGGGAGTCAATCTGAGGGGACAACGGGGTGCTATGGTGGTTATCCGTGGTATACTCGTTGATGATGATGGTCATGTATCGGACTAGAATTATAGGATGACTTGCAGCGATGTGTTTTTCCCATTGATGAAATTAAAAAAATGAAAACAACGATAACAAACTAATTTATACTGAAGTTTTCCTATGCCAATTTTTTTCTGATATGTCACTAGCTCCCGATGTATAATACAAATTATAATAGCAGCTGTATAATAATCACTTTGTCTTTTACGTCCGCTTTTTCAAGGTTGAAAGCAGGCCCTGGTGTCAACGACTTCGGTTTAAATTGCCAATCATCCCCGAGCAATTTCTTTTGGCTGATACATAACATGTAGGTATCGTTTCCGCGAAAGGTCATCTTTACATCATAAAACATCCGCCGCGGCCGACAGCGAAGACTAATAAGCAACCAGCCCAGTACCCACTGGGTAGTAGGTGTGGCCTTAACTCATAGACTATATTCATCGCCAGTCCCCTCCGCTTTTATCTACCGTTCATCCTACATCTTCATCCACCCACAGACGCCGAACGGTATGCAGTGTCTTGGTGAAGATAGATTGGAAGTCTGTTTGGCCTAAGTGTTTCGCTTTGTTGTCTTCAATTTGTCGCCGCAATTACTCCAACCGATGACGATTGCCACTCTAGACAGAGCGACGCAAACCCTTCATCACCTGTCGCTGTAATGGTCAGCACTGCTGCCTGGTGATTGGGCGTTATCGCCCGTTGTGCTCACTTCCGAAGCGACAAAGGCAGTAGCGTTGGTTGAGGTCTGGGTCTGGTTCCGGTTTTATTGCAGTGGCGAATGATGCATCGGTTTGATACAGTGTTAACAGCAAGGAGAGATCGACTATGGAAAATTCGGTATTTGGCATAGTGAAGACATGTCTACGGGAACGAATGAAAAGATTTAGTTCTCCCTTCGCCTGGATGTTGTCTGGCATTTAGTATACCGTATCCGCCGCCATTGTCGCATCAAAGATAACAACGTGTCTTGTGATATCTAATTCGGCTAAAGTCCTTTGCAGTTGTTAGACCTACTGTGAATGGGTGAGCGTAAGAGATTATATAGTTCTCATTCAAGATTATCTATACTCCAGACCCAACCCCCGCTTAAGAGAATTGTATTTAGGTTAGAATAGAACATGGCCTCTAGGACTCTTGGCGCAGTGTCACTGAGAGCCCATTTCACACTGCAGGATCAGTAAATAAGAAGAATGCGTAATAGAGAGAAGACCGTAATCGGGTAACCAGAAGTTAAGCCTGCCCAGTAGAGTGCAGAGAACCACGGTGCTGGACGCTCAGGGTTAAGCAGCAGAGGTTCTTTAAGTAATCAGAGGTCACACCCGTGAGTCAGCGCCAAACAAAGTAATGCCAATGATCTGGAAAGGGAGCCAACGCAAGACATCCCGCATTTAAGAGAGGACATTGTCGATACTGGGATGCGACCAATAAGGCGTGCCGATCCTAACACATAATCTGAGTCGCCTGGAGTTTCATTAAGAGAGCACTGTAATTATCCAGACGAGAAATATCAAATTATTGGATAAGTCTTAGTGAAGCATTATAGTCTAATGCAAAGACAACCACTCTAAACTGATGCAACGGTGACCGGACAAAATTGTAGCGGACAAAATGGTATTCAATTTTCACGTAAGCACGCATCCATTCTAGCGGCTTTCTATCAATCCAGCTTCTTTCAAAATAGAAATCTTTTATTCGATCCAGTTTCCATTTCAGCATAATTCTTTTCGTAAATCAAGCATCTTCTTCAGCCCCTCTCTTTTCAAGGAATACAGATAACCGCTTCCAATTAAGCGTAATTCTTTGGATCAATCCAGCTTCTAGTTACGCATAATTTCTAACATCCATCTCGTTAAAGCAGAATTCTCTTATCGAACCCTCTACCATTCAAGCATAACTTTTCGTTGATCCAGCTTCGCCATAAAGCATGATTCTTCTAAACTATCCAACTTCTACTTGAACAACGTTTTCTCATCGATCCCGCTTCTGATCTGAAGAGCGATCATTTTCATCAATCCCCTTATAAACAAACATGATTCTTTTCATCAATCCAGCTGCTGATTAAACAAGATTCTTTCAATTAGTCAAGCGTCGATGTTAGCAAGGATTCCTATCATCAGTCCTACTTCAAATTTTACATAATTCTTTTCATCAGTCCAGCTTCTGATTAAATAAGACTCCAACCTAAATTTATGCAAGGATTCTGTTCATCAGTTCAGTTTCTATTTCAAATTTAGACAGCATGATATTTGCAAGAAAAATGACTGCCAACCTAAACTATGGTTTACAAAAGTTTGTTATACGCATATCAAACATAGTCTGATATATATTTTTTCCCCTGACATTCCACTCCCCGACATTAATCATATATATATATGTTATATATATATAACATTAATCATACATACTTAATTAATATGGCTAATATGATACACAACTTATATATGTGTGTGCTATGTCAGTGATCAATCGGGAGAAATGTGCTAGGGAAAATATTCGGGGAGTGGAAATATGTCCTAGACCCCTTAAATCTGTACCATTTTATCCGTAGGCCTACTATTTTGTACAATACCATTTTGACCGTACCATTTTATCCGCACCATTTTGTCCTAATACCATTTTGTCCAATACCATTTTGTCCATACCATTTTGTCCATACCATTTTGTCTGCTATCATTTTGTCAGTACAATTTTGTCCGTACAATTTTGTCCGTAACATTTTGTCCCCTACCATTTTGTCTTCATACCATTTTGTCAATACTATTGTGTCCGTACCAATTTATCCGCTACCATCTTGTCAGTACCATTTTGTCCGTACCATTTTGTCCAATACCATTTTGTCCCCATATCATTTTGTCCGTACCATTTTGTCCGTTTGTAACAAGACAGTCAATGTTACTTGACTGTTACTTGGAAAGTTGGCTCAAAAAATGTAGACTTTGCAAGAGGTGCAATTGGAAGCCCTGGTTATAAGAAAGATACGACTAGGATGTGCATGGGGCGGTATAGCCTAAAGATTTAAATGAAATGCTGGTGTGAATTAATAAATGCACAACAATATTTAAATACTCGAAGATTATTTATTTCCGATTGTGTAGTCTTTCAATGTAAGGCATATTTCCAGATGATATTGGCCTTTGCATAGACAATTAAATCAAGTCACTTTCATACAGGATTCTTTAGGTGTAGGCCAACAGTTATTTCAGCCGGAGAGCGGTCATGTTTAAACGCGTGCTTCTCCACGGATATATAGGCCTAGTGTACGCGTGGCAAGGATGGGTTACCATTATAACAGACCATGACAGCTGCAAGAGTTTCTGATCATACAGTATGATGAGGAAATGGTCTGACGTGTTATTCACCAAGAAAATAATCTGAAATTTTATTCACCAGGAAATAGTCTGATATGTTAATCACCAAGAAAATGGTCTGAAATGTTATTCACCAAATCTGCAGTTTCAGAAGTAATTCGAAGTGGACTGAAGTTGGCACTATTATTAGAAGATCTCGACGAATGTGAACATGAGAGGATCGGCTTGCATCAGATCTTCCTGTCCTCTGGTTACTAACTGAAGAAAGACGATTTGCTATAATTGTGTTTCCTGTCTAATCAAATTGACGTTAAGAGTGGAAATTTCCTTTGCTCTATTCCTGTTGCGGTCAAAAGTATATCATCTTACAAAGCTACGGCTGTAAGTTGGCCCATTTCCTGATAATAATCGATTCTAATAACAAATCGTTTGCTAATGTTCATAAACGATGGGATGCACACAAACAATATCTACTTCATCAGCACGTCATACAATCAGGACGAATCAATGACAACTGAAATTAATTTTAGACACACATGTAGGCCTACTTGCACATGTCCAAATTTATCTATGTGTTTGCATACTAACAGTGCAATGAATATAGTGTCTGCAAAGAACCTTTCAAAAGCTTGTAATTCATAGACTTTCATGACTCGCCAAAGGCATTATGTCTAATACCTAGACAATGTGGCAAGTGTCAAGCAAACTTCAACAAAGAAACGATTGCGGGCGCTTCATTCTACTTCCTTCTTCTTCTCTCTGCTTCCTTCTTTCTTCTTTCTTCGTGGCTTTTCTTTCTTCTTCAGCATCAAAGCGCTTTGTTCGTCGTCACCCAATTAGGCGGATACTGTGAAAAACGGAAACACCTTCCGCGTTGTATTTGCACAGTCTCCCCATGCAATGTCAAAGCTCAAGGATATATTGTTTCTGTCACAACCTACTGCAACCTTCCGGTACAGTTTTCGTTAGAAATAATAAATGATTTTTTGCCACACATATAATACTATGGCAAATTGTTTTATATGATTAGGGCAATGTAACAACAGTTTGTTTATCGCTGTACATGTATTGCTTAATTTGATTGACATGCTATAGAATTTTATAGATATAGGATTGCAGATGAATCCAGTGTCATCTCTTCCTGGCTACCGAGTGCCGAACCCCTTCCTTCTGCTGCACACGGAGGCTAAGTTTTCCCGCCCCGTACTTCCACTTCCCTCTATGACTCTCGTTTGTCTTAATACGCAACATGACTGTCTCGCCGTGGATACCTGCATGTTTGTCCCTAAACTCAGGAATATACTCTTGGTGGGAAATGCCCCCCTCTCTCCTTCCTCTCCCTCTATTTCTCTGTCTGGCTATTTCTATTACACTTGACGCTTGTGCTTAAATTATTTAATTAGTGGGTCTAATTAGTAACTTCAATCTCACCGGTGTCTAATGTAATAGGCAGGCATCAACCGAGGCAGTAATCAGTTCAATACTCAGACGATGAGCCCACTAAGACTTAGAGTTGAATGATCAGAGTCTGAAAGACGTGGGCCTCAAGTCTTGAAACAAAAATAACAGAAGTGAGCGAATAGAAGAATCGATGAAGGAAGAATGTTCCCACATCTAAGTCCATAAACAGACAAATCTCCTTCACAAATAATAATAAAATGAGTTCTACAGCCTATTTGACTAATGAATAACGATAAACGTATGCAATAACAACTTGTTGTATTGGATCAGATTTCAGTGTGTTCTAAATTGTGACACCCAATATGAAATAAATGCTTTGCCGAACAGGAAACCAATACAGAGATTCAAGCACAGAGGTCATGTGCTAATATTGTAGCCATTGGCACAAACTACATTGCTGTTGTGTACGTGTGGAACTAGACGGTGGTCTCTTCCTGTTTCTCTAAACGTGTTTTTATCTTCAATGACGATGGCAAAGATTTCTTTGTCTATTCATTTATTCGAATTATTTCTCCATGTAGGCTATCACTATGTCTGTCTTCCTATCTGTCTCTCTCCGTCTAAGTCTCTGTCCTTGTCTTGCTAATATCCCTGACTCACAATGGCATTGAAAACTCGGCCGTGTGCATTGTCAACTCTCCGTGTTAACACGGAGACAAGGGGGTCCGTCATGGATCTATCAAATGGGCGTCGCCTGCCCTACATACGTGTCCCTTGGCCAACGATTCCACCCACCGCATGGCTTCTCGGCATCGTGTTCAACACCAACACCGTCTCCGGCAGAAACCGACACCCATAGCGCCTTCTATGAAATCTAGGTCCCATTCGTCATCGTAGGGAGCCTACCCCCACGTGTTCTACGAAGCATACGATGTGTCCGTTGGGTCTGCACAGGATTTTTCCTCGATGGCTCTCATAGAATATCGGTCGGTGGGTCCGTAAAAGAGTAGCATATGGTACATGTTTATACATGCACATATGTAATGTCCTTGATACTGATTTATCACAAGACAAATCATGCGATATTATGCAGTGTGCTATCCTCTAAGAGTATCCATGAATTTAATGTCTAGTGTGTTTACGACATATCATCAACTGCAGATTTATATTGGCATGAATATAAATATGTGGATATATTATGATCGCGCACGTACAAAGTGCATGAGAAGTTGACTCAACTCTTATAAATATATATATATATATATATATATACTGTGCATTTAGGAATTCATCCACACATAATTCTTCATACAGATTGTCCGTATTGTATTACTTGTATATGCATATTTCTATGACTCCTCTCCTAGTGCATCGTAATCCCAGTACGAAAAGCTGGAAAAGAAAAACCTTCAGAACCCGGGAAGAAGAAGAACTACAAGTATATATATATGAGAATAATATATAAAAAGCTATACGATATATTCCTTATATATTTTAGAACTATATATGCAGGCTCAACCCATTGTGGACGAAGACAATGCTAGAATCTATCATTAGAGGTGTATACTGTGTGAAGTTTCTTTAACTCGTCTTTAAATCTGAATCCGGAATAATATATATATATATTATAGATTGTGAGTTTTCTGTGAACATATATACATACAGGGTGAGCCAGCATAAATGAACCGCTTTGGCTTGCATATAACCGCCAATATTTGTAAGTTATCTATACTTAATACATGTATGTAAAATCAAAGGGAGTTCATTCTAGTATTAGTTTTGTATAAGTTGAACTGATAATAATTGTACTTTTAAGTAGATGTTTGCTGCCATACAATATTTTTTTGTCATTTGCGAGGCAAAATGGCGTCGTCCGTGTGTTAGGTATGCAACTCGTTCTTTTGCTAACACAAGCATGGACTCGATAATTTGGGCGTTTGTAGGAGTATGTAGAGTGAATGTCTTCTCATCGCTTAGCCATGTTCTTTCAATTTTATCAGCAGTGTTTCCAGTCGTTTCCTTGAGTCAGACTCGGAGAACTATTGGACTTGACGTCGACAAATTATCTTAAGATTAATGTCATCATTTGCAATACGTCTTACGGTGTTCCTCGAAATGCCTGCTTCGTGATGAAGTTTCCGAAGGGTTTGCTTGTACTCAGGTCATCATCTTGACCGAAAATTACCTCGGACACACGAGCAATGATACCGTAGCGGGTGTGAGCACCATGCCTACCTATTCGTGTGGTTAGCGACTCGACGTTCTTGTTTCATCAATTGATTATGTCGGACGATTCAAAGCATTTTATTCCATCCCATGCTCGGAAACTCATTTACGGTTTTAAATGAATTAAATATCTTATCAGTTCGCAAAATTCGAATCCGATACTCGATCATCGCCTGTCAACGGCGCCATTTTGCCTAGCAAATGACAACAAAATAGGGCAGCTCATGCTCTTCCAAACCTTGACTTAAAATTACAATTTGCATCGGTTCAACTTTTTTCGAGCTAATACTAGAATGAACTATCTTTGATTTGACACATTACAAATAGATAACTTGCAAATATTTGCGGAGTTATATGCATGCAAAATCGGTTCATTTATGCTGGCGCACCCTGTATATAATATACTCACGGCGAGTAATTAAAAGACATGTCCGAAAACTATTTAACATTAGCCTACTCTTGTAGATGCCCATCGATTTGAATGAAATTTCAGAATAATGACGTTTGATGGTCTAGCAATTGCATCATTAATTATTTCGTATACAAAGTTAGACTATCCTAAACTGTAATGTCGTCACGACAACCGCGGCAAAATGTTGCATAACAAAGAAGATAAGCATGTTGTCTGTAGGCCTACAGTACTCAGTCTTAAGAACGTCTATTTTTTCAAACTGGGTGTTAAGGTCAATGGAACATAATGTTATCCATAGATGTTCTACTGATGCAATTCCTACTGACAGAGATTTATGAGATGAGAGAGTATTTCATATCCCAGCAGAATAGCACTCACGTGCACAGAGACCGGGAGACTGTTGCGCTACTGCAAACTGAACGCCTCGTTTCATTCCACCTACTTTTTGAATACGTAAAATTCATGATTAAAAGTCGGTCGATTGCACGATATTAAATGTCATAGAAGAAGAGGTCAACAGATATCGAATGCAATGTCATGAAGTCAATGTCGTGAAGTCAATGTCAAGAATACAATGTCATGAAGTCAACGAGTTGCGTCCTCGAATTGTGGCGGCATGTGACGATATGGATTAGCGCATCATTGATGTGCCAATCAAGCAGTGAGGGCAAGCGTCCACGCGCATGGGTTGATGCCCACTGTGGTCAATTTTAAGATAAACTGTACCTTTTCTAAAGCAAAGAAATGGCACTTCTTTCCATTTCGAAAATCTCTTTGACGTGATCTGATATCTGACGAAGTTAGAGTCACTTATGTTGGGACGCATATTTTTATGACTCACTATGTTAATATGTAGGCGTATGATGTGCTAGTGCACGCGATGAGCTGGCCCTGCATAAATAATTAGTTGGCCGGACGGGCGTACGTTGAGCACGCTTAGGGTCAAAAATTAGGCTACTGATGTAGTCGATTTGAAATATATACACAATAATATTGTATTTATATTCAATCGACTATGCATTATACAGTCGAATGCGCTTGAAATGTGGAGATGTTGAGTTGAAGTCTATGACTGGTTTTTGTATTTTTAAGGAAAGTAGAAATAATTATTTTGATAATTTTGAACGATGTCATTGTCAATTAATAACTACAAACTACCAGAAGTTATTTATTTATAAGTAGCAGCAGAGAATTAGAGCAAGAAAGTTAAGTCGCTGAGCATAAGACAGATCAGTGGCGTCGCTACCATTGAGGGGCTGGCCGGGGCGCATGCTTCCCCTGGACTTTCAATTTGTTTTTAAAGTGTTATTTCCATTGAAACATTACAACCTGAGCATTGACAAACACATAGGCCTATGGCAATTAAATAAATACACGCTAAATATTAACTAAAGGGTGTGTTAGTCGTCGCGTGTATAGGTATGGTGTTGTTCAGACAGAATATGGTAAGTTCATTGGTACCCAGTGATTTAAAGCATGGATGATCCAGCAACAGTGCCCGATATATAAATTATACTTTGATGTTTGTTGCTGCAATGTTTGTATAGTCCCGTGCTGATCTATGGCTTACGGGAGAGACAAGAAGAAACACCGAACTGGTCGTGTTTAGGTGTAAGTTGCAACCAACCACTTTTCGGCTGTTAATCAGTGCCACGCCATGCTGTGATGATTGCACAATGTAGGTATTATAATAAATAATAATCATAAAAATGAGAAAAATTCGCGCGAATGACTTAACAAGCAGTTTAGAAGAGGTCCGTTTCGCAATGTAGCCTGCCCACGAACAGTTGAGACATTTGTAAGCAAACGTTTTACAATCCGATGAAATTAAACAGTAGGCCTAGTTCCGAAGACGATTTGTTGGCGACCGGACGTTCAGCCATATTTTATTCACTCTTGGGATGCATATACTAAAGACGGATGGATGGAGAGGCAGCTGACGGCCGACCCGACTGACGGTGACGATCTGCAAACCCGTGTAAAGATCGAAACAGGTTTTGCAATGCATCACGGTCAGTTGGGCGAGCCATGTGGAAGAAAATACGCCGAAACTCCACGAACGATTATAGGAAGGAAACGACTTAAAAAGAAAAAACTGAACAACAATAACTGCGTCTAGAATAACAAAATAAAATCATGAAACGGAAGACAGGATCAAAATCTGCAATGATAACGCACAGGAATATTGTGGCGCATAGGTAGATGAAGATCTTGCCAAGTTTTATTATATTGATGATATAAAATAAGGATTTCCTTTAAGTAGAAAGTGTTAACATTCTAGTTTCAAACAGTTTTCAGAAAAATGAAATTTAAAAAAAAATTATTGGAGATATTAACTAATACAGAATATATGAAATGTAATGAAAACAGAGAGAAATATGTCCTGCGTAGAATATTATTGCGGCATTTCAGATGTGGCTTATTCTTTATAGACAAGTTACATTATCTGTCACGCTCGTATCATTTATGGAGGCATCTGGATATTCCCATAGACCCTAGGAATTAGGCCATTATCATTTTAAATGCCGTGCAGCGGGACTTAATCGAGTCTTATCGATAGCTATACAAAGGTAGAACATGTTGAAAATTTTAATGAACGTGTTTATTAGCACTAAATTGCATCAGTTCATGTTTGCTTTCTTTCACTTCCTCACTTAATGTTCTTTTGCAATTCACTCCTTATTATTCTGATTATGGTCAAAAAATCTGCAGCAATAAATGCTGCTATTTCATTAGATCAATATGTAATTTGAATGATTTCTTGCACTCGTATCGGCAGAGTGTATGATGAAGCTAAAGAGACAGTCACGCGTCAGACATGGTCTCTTCGGTTTCACGCAGTCGATCATATAGTTTCGTAGGGCATAAATTCACATAATAACGTTGCGTACCGTAAATGCACGTACGTTGCGGGAATTTGGGGATTAAATAGCGTTCCGTACGTATACGCCAACGGTAGCATACAATTGTCGCGGTCTCGATCTATCCAAAAACACTACTTGCTCGACAAGACTCTGACCAAAATGAACCAGCTTGTGAGTGTCGTTCCAGTACTGGAAATTAGTTCCATCATTTTATCCATTTGTTATTTAGGATGGAACGTATACATGCTATAGCGCCAACTCCTGCTGAAGAATAGCAACGTAATGCAGAGCAAGGTGGTGACGAAGAAAGTCACTCCCATCGCGTCCCATGCAGCGTCATCGGGCGAGGAAGTAACTAGGTTACGGATGGCGAGAGATCCGACAGAGAGGCGACAGATATCGAGGGACGAAGGCAAGAAACAAGACCGAACAGCGGATGAGGACGACATCCTACCACATCCCTCGTGCGATCAGGGGTTGAATCGACAAGTAGCGTTGATGTCAAAAATAGCAATTGCATTTTGTTGGTCCCCTACGATAGACTGCATATGATGCCTTATCTAGACTATATATATATACACACGCATATAATAAATATATTACAAATATGTCAAAGTAAACTAACATATTATTTATCAATTTATCTTTCGAGTCAGTTACCATAATATAGTTTAATCAAATTTCAACATTAACGCTTCAACATTGTACTGGTTCACTTTCTTCTTGTCCTTATTGCTCTTGTTCTTCCTCTACTATTATTTCTTATTGTTACTATGATTATTCACCTTCTCCCTAGTTCATCATAAATTTTTCTTCATTTTTTCTCTTTCTTAACGAACTACGGGTAAAAATGTTATTCCATCATGATACGTGATAATTGCTATGCGTATAACATATCCCCTTAACGATCTAGTTTGAAAAATTACGTCAAATCATCCGCGTGCCTGAAATAAGTCTGAATACGTTGATGCTATCAGCTTTCATCTGATTTCTTCCACCTTTTCGTCGTGTCCTGAGAGACCAGATTTCGGGGATCAAGAATTGGACAGTAGCGATGAAACATTAGGCTGCACCGTTCCTTGGCAATTCTTGAAAACGGACTAACGCCATACGTGCCAGAG